>JARFXV010001342.1:615000-742500 GCA_031761425.1 Cosmopolites sordidus | reverse complement strand
TAGCCAGCATGAAGAAATTGTGATGGGATGGTTAGCAGACGGTTGCGAGCCAATTCTGAAGTTATTGGCCAGAATTTTACTGTAGTGGGGAGTGATCATAATACAAACAGTATTCCGTACATGAAGCATCAGAAAATAAAGATATGACGTCCGAGGGGCAAGAAATCGAGGTCAACCATCGCGATGTTATTTGGAAAAGAAGCGATTCAAATGTAGTCAACACCAGCGGCGTGCAAACACTTCGGCACAACGTTGTAACAAAGTCAGCAGTATCATTTTCAAACCACTCTGACGCTGATCCAAATGATTCTTACAACATATGACGTAAGTTTTTTGATGAGTCGATAATGCAGGAGATTCTTACTTGGACTAACGTGAAGTTGCAAATATACAGGGAACCTTTCAAGGCTGAAACAAAATTGCATGAAACAGACGAGATTGAACTAAATGCTTTCCTGACACTTTTTCTCTATTGACCTCTGTCCAATCAGTTTATTGCCTGATTGATTATCCAAATTTTAATATTGGTAAAAAAAAAATTTATATAACGACGACTGTGACCTGTTGTTTACAATGGTTAGTGATGGTACCACGTCTATTACGAGATACGTAATACACGTCTACTACGAGAATTGCGCTTGACGATAAAAATAGTCTTTCGACTCGAATATCAAAGAGAAGAGTATTGAAGTAGAGGGTAATCAACTCAGAAAATTGTGTCATATCTATCTATCCCTCAAGACTAAAACACAAGACTGAATACAAATGTGACACTTGTATGAAACATGTGTACCTTCAATCTAGTAAGCTTGTTTGCAAAGACTGTTTGTAACTGTTTGAAAGGTCCTAACTTGATGACTTGTGATTTTATAGAAAACGGCTAATTAGTACTATTTATTTTTGATTTAATAGTTTGTTTTTGTCTAAGTTTTCCAAAGTTTGATTAAAAATTGTGAAGATTAGGTAAAATACTATTTTTTCCCATAAAATCAGTCAACTGTGATTGTAATGCTCATAATTAATAATAAATGTGCAAACTTTTTTATTTTGTTTCATTTTATAAACTAAAGATGTATAGACATCTCGAAGAAGATTTTAAAATTTGATGCACTTACTGTGATGAGTCTTCGGTTTTGTATATGTATTTTTGTTTTTGTCTTTTACAATTTAATCTGCTAAATGTGTTATATTTTAATGTATATACCTGATCAATTTTCCTATTGGAACCTTCGGTGTGAAACATTAAACTCAAAGAGATTACCATGATTATGATTAAATCATATCCCGATGATGCTAACATGGTTAGCGAAACGTGCGTTGAAACTTAAAAAAAAGTGATTCGGTGTTTAGTGGTAAATCTCTTTGAGTTTAGTATATACCTGATGGTGAACTTTATTTTAAATATTTCTTAACTTTTTGTTTTTTTTAGCTGAAGAGTATGGCCACAAAGTGTTACGTCTTCCACCTTATCATTGCGTATTCAATCCAATAGAATTGATATGGGGGGTGGCCAAAAATTATTTCAATCGTCATATAGATCCAGATGGAAGAACGACTAATAACTGTTTGAATATGTGGAAAGAAGCTTTATCAACAGTTACACCATAGATCTGAATGAACAGAATCAGACCTACAGAACAACAGATTGAAAGATGGTCGAATCGCGAAAGAGTATTTGATAGACTAGAAGTTAATAATTTACTTGAACTGCGATTCAGATGCTGAAAGTTGTTTTAGTGATAGTGAATAATTAAACTTTGTGTGAACTAAATGAAATAACGCCATGTTCACAAGCAGATGTTTCGAAACAGATATTTGATTAAAACTTTTAAAGAAAAAACTTTTCGTCTTACTTTTACATATACAGTTTTATCGATCATACAAAAGCCAAAGTCGGGTATTTTGGTGTTACAATGTGGTAACATTGTAACGTGAGCGCGTTATAGCTTTTGATGGCGTACAACCATTATTTCGCTGAATGAGCTATACCTGATGCTGAACTTTATTTTATATATTTTTTATCTTTTTGTTTTTTTATATTTTTTATATTTTACATATTTTTAAAGTTTATTTTATATTTTCTTTTTTGTGTTTTACAATTTAATCTGTTTGTGTTATATTTTAATGTATATACCTGATTTAAATCCATGTAAGCTCTACGCTAAATAAATAAATAAATACGGAGAAGCAAAGTTTATAGAAATATACAAGAAAAAATAGTCATATTTGAAATTAAGTGGACTGTCAGACTCCACGTCGGTACTTATCTAACTGAAACAGCATGTCGGCACTTAAAGTTAACTATAAATTATTAATTTGTAGGCGCAGTTGAATTGAATGTACTGAAAAAAAGGCATTGCCCCTATTACATTTCGAAGTTCTGACAGTCTTATAAAAAATCTCCTTATCTATGAGCAATGCTTCGAATTTATTAACTCCTACTAGCTTATTCATTCTGTGGTAACATATAGAAGATTTCTTTATGACCCCGGCTAAATGTTTCAGCTTTCTCCCGCACATCTAAAAATCATTAGTGACCCGAAATGAAACCCAAGCAAACCGAAATATCGCACAAAACTGCCTGAATACATTTGAATGTAAAATGTGCGTCCCTTGATAAGTATGCCGGCGACCGGACTAGCCTTTTTAAATATTTCCTTAATTTCCCGCAAACGTTACTGCCATTACGTTAATGGAAACAAAACAGATTGCCAAAAAATCTCATTTTCATTCATCCCGAATGTCAACACGGCCTAATCTACCCACGGAGCTTCATTAATTTTTGTCAATTTAATTAAGATGGTAATTTCGCTTATTGTCTTCAATCTGGTCTGGTTAATGCTGTGTTCTCATCTTATAGTGAACATTTTAATGATGTTTGTTTGAAAGTTATTTTTTTATTTGGAGTGTATTTTGTTGAAAATTTCCTCCACCCTTTCTTTAAATTTATTTTTTATTTTATTTCTTCCATTTACGAGTTATATAGGTTAAACGATTCTTGTATGATAGTTAGATGGCGCTGCTTCAAATATATCTAGTGTACTCTACAGATCATCAACTGATACATTTCAGATTGATACGCTCATTACTTCCATTTTGACAGATGTTTAAATAACAGGCTCGTAATTTTTAATGAAAGACAGACAGACAGACAGACAGACAGACAGACAGACAGACAGACAGACAGACAGACAGACAGACAGACAGACAGACAGACAGACAGACAGAGAGAGGGAGAGAGAGAGGAGTTATATCACGGGTGTAGATATCACAGATCTAAGGACTCTTAGTTTATTAAGATTCGCGGAATGATCCCAATAGGATTGCATTAACGATTGGGTATTATTTTTCGCGAAAGAGAGATGACCTTTCGTATGAACGCTGCGCATGTAAGGGAGATCGTGCTAAATTGCGTGTATTGCAAGCCAATTTGCTTCCTCATTACCCTCGATGTCCTTGTGATCCCACCAGACGAAAATAAGAAAAGAATCCTGACTAACGACGTCCTCTATAAGGTCTGTAATTAATGCAATAACTGGGCGGAAAATAAAACGATTTTGGATCGTGGAAAAGGGCATTCCTGGGATCAGAGAATATGATCCAGGAATTTGACTTGATATAAGTGAGGAATCTTTCAATGGTCACTAATTCAGCAGTAAGGAAGCTTGTTGAGGCCGGCAGTTTACATCCTGAGGAGGTTCTATCATGTACAAAGCTGCCGCCGACTCCTTGGTTCGACTTGGACCCATCTGTGTAAATTGACATATATTCCTTATCATATCTTAGTAGGGACTTTTCCCTACTAAGACTACTTGGATGGGCTGTAGTAACCAAGGAGAAAAAGTAGTGCGAAATGGAAGTGCGGCGTGACGCTGGAAGATAGACACGTCTGTTAATTGAGGGAAGAGGTGTCTTGGGTCACGGGTCAGATTGTGAGTAGACGAGAATGGAAGAATTGGTGGGAGTTGGAAAAAAGACTGGTGACCGGGAATGAATAATCTATGTCGGAGATCCGTGCCGTACTTTAAGAGAAGATTACTATCTTCTCTTGCTTAACTTTCTGATGATTAATGGCTCTAAACTCATGATGTTGTATAGACTGTTAATTGGACTAGTGGGGAATGCATCAGTTATCAGTCTTAAGCATGAGCTTTGGATGATGTCTAGGGAGTGCAGGGAGGATTTAGGAGCTGCAGCAAAGACTGTGCTGCCATAGTCTAATTTGGCTCTGATTATGGCTTTGTATAATTTGAGGAGACAGTGGTGGTCCAAACTCCAAGTATTGTTTGATAGCATATTTAATATTCTCAGGTCCTGAGCACATTTGGCCTTCAAATAATGGATATGGTCCTTCCAAGAGAGTCTATAATCGAACATGAGACCCAGGAACTTGTGAGTTAAATCTGTAGGGATGACCTTGTTCAGTAGAGTAATAGAACGTAATTGGGGGCAATTGAGTCTTCTGCAGAAATGAATTACTGAGAATTTTTCAGAGATAGAAAAAGGCCTGTCGAGTTGGACAATTTTCTCAGAGAGTTCATGTTTGATTGAATGATCCTTTCGCACACTCTTGGATTAGGGAAAGAGTACTAAAGCAGGATATCATCAGCGTATAGTCTGTGAGAGATCGTAGGGCATAGGAATCTTTAGATATTGTTCAGAGCTATAGCGTGAGACTCAGCATCGAGCCTTGCCGTGAAGAATCGTATCAAAAGCACGAGATATGTCTAGAAAAGCTGCAACTAGGTGATTTTTCCTTTGACATTTTTTTAATGAGATTGATTTAATGAGCATTGAAATTTCTATGGTAATTAAGTATTAATTCTTGAGAAGTGAATAGTAACCGACATGGAAGGATGATCAAAATTTGATCTACTACACTACCAATGGATGAAAAATATTCAAAATACAAGGAAAATTCTTCCGCGCTCGACGTAAAAATTGCCCATTCCTTCAACTGCCTCGAAAATGTTACTAAGTGTCTCCCGAGATCGGTTTCTGACCTTAAGGCGTCATCATAAGGCGTCATCAGTACGGCTCTAACTGAACGCTTGGAAAGCAGCAATGGTCAAAGGCCATGTTGAATGTAGGCTGTTAAGGCCAGAAACCGGTCTCGATAAATACTTGCTAAAGTTTTGGTGGCGGTTAAAGGAATGGACAATTTTCACGTGGAACCCGGAAGAATTTTCCTTGTTTTTGAATATTTTTATATGTTCTCCACGGGCCTACTACGAAACTTTTCATGAATGAAAAAGTATATACTATATAGTTTTCAGCTGCATAGTATGCACGATACGGAAAACACCAGAGAAACAAAAAATAATATATAATAAATGCAGAATAGGTACGAGTGAAACCCAAGTTATGAACATCGGCTTACTGATGCAACTGCTTCGACTGCAACTGCAACTTCTTTTACTGCAACTGATTCGTTCTCTGCAGCAAACAAAAAGAAAATCCTGAATTTGATCACTGTCTGACCAGGAGCGATAAAACTAATTTTTATTAAAATGAGATTGTTATTTTTTTTGTCATTTTTCTCGAGTTACATAAAGTTAGAAGCAGCAGAGATTCTAAATTATTACCTGTAACTTTCCAGGTGTGGAGGATAATGATTCTTATTTTTTTTTCAGATTTGGCGCTGGAAACAAGGGTTGGTTCACAGTTAATAATAAAAAATCTCTTATATGATTTTGTTGCTACGACAGTACCCTTCAAAACGTCATTGATGTTTACATGATTTCGATATACCAGGTGTGAAGGGTAATAATTCTTAAATTTTGTAAAAGATGGCGCTGGAAACTTGGGTCGGTTCACAATCTAACCTCTTATGTCATTTTGTTGCTACAACAATACCTTTTAAAACGCCATTAATGTTTAAATGAATTCCCGTTAGCGTCATATTTTTTTCGTGTGATAAGCATGTCAAGTTTCGAGACAAATAAAGAGCATTTGCGGTACATACTACTTTTTTGTTCAATCAAAAGAAAAACGCGAGTGAAAGCCATCTTATACTTGTGGAAACTTACGATGACAATCTCCCCAAGCAAGATGCTTATGGGCGTTGCTTTAGACGATTCAAAAGTGGTGATTTCGACTCGACATCAACTGGCAGAGAGGTTAAATGTTGGTCGCCGAACCATTTATGATTGTTTTAAAAAGTTAGTCTAAACATACTGATTGCACATTGCAAGTTGAAATTTGCAAATACTTAAATATCTTGTGTTTTCCTTGTCAGACAGAACTATACGAATGGCCCTTATATTTTGATACAACGTCCATTTTTTGCAATCGAATCATTTTTTTGCAATGAATAATGATTTAATATGATATTTAATAATCTCCTGATGATGCCATTACTTCACACCTGAGATGAAAAAACAGTTAAAACTATGGACTGAAAGGGGAGAATCAGCTCCAAAGAATGGAATCAGTTTTTTGGGATGCGCGTGCAACAATTTCCATTGATTATCTTCAGAAAGGAAAACTAATCAACGGCGAGAATTATGCGAACTTATTGCAACGTTTGAGAGATGAAATAAATAAAAAACGGCTGCAGTTGATAAAAAAGAAAGTTCTGTTTCATCAAGACAATGCAGCAGTTCACACATCCGTTATCGCGATGGCCAAAATTAATGAGTTAACGTTCAAATTGTTTCCTCATACCATATTTAAGTTCTCAAATTTGAAAAACTGGGTCGATGGTAAAAGATTTGTCAAAAATGAAGAGGTGGAGTCTGCGGTTGATGTCTATTTTGAGGAGTTCGACGATTCTCACTATAAACAGGGAATCGAAACTATTGAACCTCGCTGGGAAATGTGCATGGAGCTGAAAGGAGACTATGTAGAGAAATAAAGATATTTTTTCCCAAATGTATTGTTTTCTTTGTTAGGTCGGGTACTTTTGGGACTACCCACGTTTTTACGAAGTGCTTTAAAATATTTATTGTTGCTCGGGAAGCATAGAAATTAATAAAAATCTCACAAAATAAATCTCAATAACAGTTCTAGGCGTTAGTAATAGGTTAAATCTAAATTTAATAATAGTCTATCTAAAATAATAATGTATCTAAATTTTAGTAATATTTTGATGACATGATACCATATTTAAATAATTTAACATACAAACTTGAAAGTTTCTAACGAAAGAACGAGACGAAACAAAAGATATGTGGATGTATACGAGGTGTGTAAAGAAAGTAATGATATTGTTTTTTTTATAATTTATTTTTATTCAATTGAAATTGCAATTCTATACTGTTTCCTTCAAACTAGTTGCTTTGGGAAGTCACACACCGCTGTTTAAGGTTTGGCTATTCTCCAGAGCAATTCTAGAACTCATATATTGGAATCGCTTTTAGTTGGTCGGTTGGTTACAACCTTCTCAATTTTCTCCAATATCCCAAAGTGGTATCGTTTGAATATGACTTTTAATCTTGGGAAGAGAAAAGTATTACAAGTACTCAAGCCTGGTTAATAAAGAGGCCGCGGAGCCATAGTAATGTGTTTACTTGCTAAAAACTTGTAAACTGAAATCGTTGTGTGGCAAGACGTACTGTCATAATACAGCACCCAGGTGTTCTTGATGTTCGATCTCACACGAGTGACCCTCGAAGTCTTTCAAGAACCTCTCAGTAAAAATTTTGGTTTAGCGTTTGGTATTCAGGCCACGGTTGGAGTGTGCCCTCCCTGGCTCTGATGCTTCTTTCCAGGCTATATTCAAAAATCAAAGACTCGTCTTTACTAACAAAACCTTTCAGAAAATGTAGGTCAATTTCAACCCACGGTTGTGCAAATCAAATTCAACTCCTCCCCGATCATTCTGACCATTAACCGATCATCAGAATGCACACGATCCCGGATTCTGTATACATTTTCACCAGTTCTTGCAGGTGAAGGCTTTTCGCTGCGAGGTTCCTCTTCAATCAAGTCTAGACCTTCTAAGAATGCCTTAAATCACCTGAAAACTTAGCCCCTTGATAAGACACTGTTTCCATACGTCTGTTGGTACTTTTTAAAACTTTTCTGTCGCACTGTGTATGTGACATGTGACATATAAGTAACTACACAGGGTCGCTATTAAGTATGGAAAAGTATGGATGATCAGAATGCACACGATCCCGGATTCTGTATACATTTTCACCAGTTCTTGCAGCTGAAGGCTTTTCGCTGCGAGGTCCCTTTTCAATCAAGTCTAGACCTTCTAAGAATGCCTTAAATCACCTGAAAACTTAGCCCCTTGATAAGACACTGTTTCCATACGTCTGTTGGCACTTTTCAAAACTTTTCTGTCGCACTGTGTATGTGACATGTGACATATAAGTAACTACACAGGGTCGCTATTAAGTATGAAAACGGTCAAATATCTCGATAACGCTTTGAGATTTCTTAATGAAATTTTGTACACAAACAACAGAGATCTATACCCATTTTGGGTATATTTT
This sequence comes from Cosmopolites sordidus, assembly GCA_031761425.1. Classification (NCBI taxonomy): domain Eukaryota; kingdom Metazoa; phylum Arthropoda; class Insecta; order Coleoptera; family Curculionidae; genus Cosmopolites; species Cosmopolites sordidus. The sequence continues at coordinate 734,056 of JARFXV010001342.1, read as the reverse complement.
AATTTTTTTTTTACATATTGGAAATCCAAGGCAAACTTGTTTTTTTTTAATGACTACGTTGTTGTTACGTTGTTGGAAAGAGTATATTTTTTTCTGAATTCAACAAGGTAAAGATTGTATGGCTTTTTGTTTCAAAATAGATTACACAATTTATAAAAGGTGTTTGGGACTCTTTTGTCAATGGTGTTTCTGTCATCAGATTAAAAAAAAACAATATCAATATTATAATTATTTTTATTAAAGAACTATGTACCGAGAGTGTTCAAAGTATCACTATTAACTTCCTGGCAGTAATGGATACGTTGAACGAAGCCTTGAATTGCGTTTTCCCACCAGATAAGAGGTACATCGACAATTTCTTGTCGAATTCTTAATATGAGATCTTCGGTCTATTAACGTAAACCCGACTTTTTAAATAGTCCCTCAAAAAAATCGGGTGATGCCAAGTCTGGTGATCTGGCCGGCCATTCGATAGCTCCTCGTCGACCGATCCATTGGAATAGGAAAGTAGTGTTAAGAAATTATTGATTGATTTGTCCGTTACTTTGTGATAGCTCATTTTTCAAAAAGGAATTAAACAATTTTTTACTTTGTTATCTATCACTTTTATTTTTAAAGAAAATTTGTGTGACTATAGTTTCACACACACAGCTGTAAAACTTTAGTTTTAAAGTAGTGTTTGAGAATGTAAAATTGTTTTACGAAACTATAGTCACACAAATTTTGTTTAAAAATAAAAGTGATAGATAATAGAGTAAAAATTGTTTTATTCCTTTTTTAGTGTTAAGAAAATTCCTAAAGTTAATGCCAGAGCGTGCTGGTGAGCCATCTTGCTATAACCATATTTCCTGGTTTTGATTATTAAATTTGGAAACATACGCAAAAGTCAAGGCAATATATGTTCTTCCAACAGATCTAAATACTTATCTGCTGTCAAGTTGCCATCAATGCTAAAAGGTCCTATAGTATTCTTGCCACTAAATGCCATCCAAACATTTAACTTTTGAGGATACTGTGTATGAATCTGCTCCATCCAGTGCAGATTAGAATCAGCTCAGTATCTACAGATGTGTTTGTTAACATGGCCATTTAAACAGAATGTTGCTTCATCCATGAAAATAATGTTTGAATTAAAATTGGATTGGTATTTATTTTTTCCATCATAACTTCACAAAACTCCACTCTTCAATCAAAATCATCTTCACTTAGTTCTTATAGTAGCTGTATCTTGTAAGGATAAACATCATTTTTTATAATTTTTTGAACTGAGCGTCTACACATGTTATGATTTAAAGCTAATTGTTGCACGGAAACCTAACCATTATATACTACATCAATTGAAAAATTCAACGCTTTTTCATAATTAGTTTATGTTTTTTGTCTTCCTATTTTTGGACAACTTTTAAAACTTTTAAAACCGGTATTATTGAATCTTTTCAACGTTTTTGAAACTGTTGACTTAGTGATGCTTTTATTCGGATGTATTTCATTAAATGCTCGACAAACTTCAGTATAAGTGCGTTTTCTGTCACCGTATCCAACAATTGTTAGTATTTTAATTCTTTCTCCAACAGTTAAATACATATTAATTCCATATAAAAATTGAAAGAAATTTGAAATTCACAAATTATAGTTAACAGTTGTCAAATGTAATCAAATACTTCATCTGTCATCCGCAGTTACACACATTGCCTACTAAATAAAAATATATTTACTCTAAAAAAGACCGAAACACCTTTTAGCCATTTTTAAAAATGGCTAAAATGAAAAAAAATTAGTTTTGAAAAAAAAATATACAATATTTATATCCTTGAATTCAGAAAAATGCTCTTTCCAAGGATGCCAAATTCAAGTAGTATTACCATTTAAGAAAAATCAAGTTAGCCTTGGATATCAAATATGCGACTAAAAAGAAAAAAAATCAAATATACCCAAAAAGTAGCAAATATTTCCTAATGTTTATGTATAAAATTTCATTAACAAATCTCAAAGCGTTCTCGAAATAACTGACAGTTTCGGTACATAATAGCGACCCAGTATGTAAATATATTATATAGATTCCAAAATCATTCCGGCTATCGATCCGTTCATTCTGCGAAGAGTCACGACGTTTCGTCATAATCTTATTTAGTATTCGCTTCGAGTCAGGAGTCCAATTAGTGAAAGTTAATGAAAATATTCGATGTAACATATACGTATATTATATATATATATATATATATATATATATATATATATATATATATATATATATATATATATATATATATATATATATATATATATATATCATCATCATCATCAGCCCGTATCGATCCACTGCAGGATGAAGGCCTCTTCAGCATGCTTCCAACCTTCACGGTCCTGGGCTTTCCTCTGCCACTCGGGTCCAATATACTTAACGATGTCATCAGTCCATCGTGCTTTCGGTCTTCTTCGCGGACGTTTGCGATCAAGCGGTATCCACTCCAGGATTGCCTTGGTCCATCTGTCGTCCCATCGCCTCGCTATATGGCCTGCCCATCTCCATTTCAACTGTTTTACTCTTCCAATGATGTCACAGACTTTTGTTTGTTCCCTGATCCATGCGCAGGACTTTCTGTCTCGTCTTGTAATGCCAAGCATACATCTTTCCATTCCCCTCTGTGCCACCCGAAGTTTTTGAAGTGATTGCGATGTGAGTGACCAGGTTTCACTTCCGTATGTCATAACGGGTAGAACGCACTGATCGAATACTTTTCTTTTCAGGCAAAGTGGGAGTCTGCTCTTAAACACTATGTTGAGCCTACCAAATGCCTGCCAGCCACATTTAACACGCCGTTCCACCTCCCGGGCGGTATTCCCCTCCATGGAAATCCTCTGCCCAAGATATACAAAGCTGTCCACAATCTCTAAATCCCTTCCTAAAATTGAAATTCTTCTGTCCTGAGCGAAGTTATTGAACATAACCTGACTCTTTTTCAGGTTTATTTTCAAGCCAAATGGTTCGCCAGCCCTTTGCAGTTCTTGTATGCGTCTTTGCAGCTCCTCTGGGTCTTGTGAAATGAGAATAATATCATCTGCAAATCTAAGATGGTTTAAGTTTGCAATATATATATATATATATATATATATATATATATATATATATATATATATATATATATATATATATATATATAGCTAGTTTGAATGTCATCCGTCAATTAGTTTGTTTACCGTGCTCGATTTTGTCAGTTCATCTCAGGTGTGTTTTGCGATTTTTACAATGGATACAAACATCGAACAAAGAATTTTTCTGAAATTTTACATTGCAAATGGAATTTCATGGGCCGAGTCACTGAAAATGTTGCAAAAGGCTTACGGTGAACTGACTTTAACAAAATCACCTGCATATGAGTGATACAGTGCATTCAAAAGCAGTCGAGATGAGGTGAAAGATCTGCCTCGTTCTAGTCATCAACGTCTTCAACTGAAGTATTGTGCACTCGGAATTCTTGCCAGAAGGTCAGATAATAAATAAACAACATTATCTAAGCGTTAAGCGGCGTTTGAGATAGCAAATTCGTCGAAAAATGTCAGATTTATGGAAAGAAAACTCTTGGATTTTGCATCACGACAACGCATCATCTCACAAGGGCATCACTGTGAACGAATTTCTGGCCAAAAACTTAACAAACACCATCGAACAACCACTGTTCACCTGATATGGTTTCGGCCGACTTCTTTCTCTTTCCAAAGCTGAAATTACCACTTCGAGGCACCTTTTTCAGTCGATAGAAAACATAAAAGAGAATTCGAGGCGAGAATTGAAGTAAATTCCGGAAAATGCGTTTAAAAATTTTTTGTCAATTTGATTATTTGTTGGCATAAGTGCATTATTTCGGAAAGGGCCTAGTTTGAAGGCGATACAATAAATTTGGATACATAATCAAAATTTTGTATTTTATTACCAATTCCCGGTAATTTTTTGACATAATAAAATATTTATAATACATATATATATATATATATATATATATATATATATATATATATATATATATATATATATATATATATATATATATATATATATATATGTATATATATATATATATATATATATATATATATATATATATATATATATATATATCATCATCATCATCATCATCCCGTATCGATCCACTGCAGGATGAAGGCCTCTTCAGCATGCTTCCAACCTTCACGGTCCTGGGCTTTCCTCTGCCACTCGGGTCCAATATACTTAACGATGTCATCAGTCCATCGTGCTTTCGGTCGTCTTCGCGGACGTTTGCGATCAAGCGGTATCCACTCCAGGATTGCCTTGGTCCATCTGTCATCCCATCGCCTCGCTATATGGCCTGCCCATCTCCATTTCAACGGTTTTACTCTTCCAATGATGTCACAGACTTTTGTTTGTTCCCTGATCCATGCGCAGGACTTTCTGTCTCGTCTTGTAATGCCAAGCATACATCTTTCCATTCCCCTCTGTGCCACCCGAAGTTTTTGAATTGATTGCGATGTGAGTGTCCAGGTTTCACTTCCGTATGTCATAACGGGTAGAACGCACTGATCGAATACTTTTCTTTTCAGGCAAAGTGGGAGTCTGTTCTTAAACACTATGTTGAGCCTACCAAATGCCTGCCAGCCACATTTAACACGCCGTTCCACCTCCCGGGCGGTATTCCCCTCCATGGAAATCCTCTGCCCAAGATATACAAAGCTGTCCACAATCTCTAAATCCCTTCCTAAAACTGAAATTCTTCTGTCCTGAGCGAAGTTATTGAACATAACCTGACTCTTTTTCAGGTTTATTTTCAAGCCAAATGGTTCGCCAGCCCTTTGCAGTTCTTGTATGCGTCTTTGCAGCTCCTCTGGGTCTTGTGAAATGAGAATAATATCATCTGCAAATCTAAGATGGTTTAAGTTTGCACCATTGATCTTTACCCCATCCTGTTCCCAATCCAGTTTACGGAATACTTCTTCAAGGCCAGCCGAGAAAAGAATAGGCGATATTGCGTCACCCTGCCGTACACCTCGTTCTATATTAATTCCCACTTCAAGATCATCAAGGTGAATTGTGGCTGTAGCTCCATCATATATCGATTCTAATAGGTTTACATAGGCTCTCTCTACACCTTGGCTAAGCAGTGCATCCATTATCGCATGCTTTGAGATAGAATCAAATGCTTTTTCGTAGTCGATAAAAGCCAAGCACAGTGGCATGGTGTATTCGTTGTGCCTTTCTGTGACCTGCTGTACAACCTGGGTGTGATCCATTGTACTGAATCCACTTCTGAATCCTGCTTGTTCTCTTGGTTGTGCGTCATTCAGTTTTTTTAATATTCTTTTAGAAATTATCTTAGTGAAAACTTTGTACCTCACTGATAGGAGGCTTATTGGACGGTAGTTCTTTAAATCTTCCTGTGCTCCTTTTTTATGTAAAAGGATCACTTCTGCATTTTTCCATAAGTCCGGTATTTTTGTTCTTTGAGGCATTTTGAGTATAATTTTGCCAGTGTTTTATGTAACGTCCGATCACCAGCTTTTAGCATTTCGACAGTTACACTATCCTTTCCTGGAGCCTTGCCGTTCTTCATCAATTCTATAGGGTTTTTTGCACTAGCTGCATATTGAATCGGCGCGTGTCCTCTCTCTCTCTCTCTCTCTCTCTATATATATATATATATATATATATATATATATATATATATATAATAATAAAATATTAAAGAAAAAATTCTTTACACAGATTCGTGGAGCTCCTATAGGCTCCCCTCTTTCTCCGGTGATAGCCAATATTTTTATGGAACACTTTGAAACTGAAGCCATTAATACTAGTCCGTTGAAACATGCTTGCTGGTTCCGATATGTAAACAACGGACCACAATCTTTAAATATGTTCCTTTCGCACTTGAACAGTTTACATCCCCAGGTCCAATTTACAATACAGAGTGAAAACAAATCTGCCCTCCCTTTTCTTGACGTTCTAATATAAAAAAGTCCAGACCAAAGCTTCTCCCATTCAGTCTATCGTAAACCCACCCACACAAATCGTTATCTAAATGTGAACTCAATCATCTTCCATCGCAATTAAATTCGGTAGTCAAAACTTTAGTCACGAGATCACTAAGATTGTCAGATAGGGAACATAGCCAAACAGAACATAATTCCCTAGAAACGGCACTAATACAAAACGGCTATGAGGTCAGGCAACTGGTCATACCAACCAATCCACTAGAGAATTGTCCCAAAACCCCAAAGTTCTTCCGCCATACATCAAGGGAGTTACTAATAAAATGCCACGTATTCAGATTCCGTAATATCGAAACAATATTTACAACAGAAAGAAATATATCCAGTTTCCTTAAACCAGTGAAGGATAATAGTCCACAACAGTAACATGGTGTCTATAAGATTTCTTGCTTTGGTTGCCCCCAATCATATATCTACCAAACCACTAGACTCACCACTCCGCTCAATTCGTGAAGCAATTGAGATCGAAAAACGGCCAGACTACTTAAACAAGAGGCCGGCAAGAACGACGGTCTTAGAGTTCCAAATTTATTACAAATTCTTATTTCCAAATTGCCCATCCGAAACCCTTCCGGTCTAACGTCCACCTCCCGTCTTGCCCACACCTCTCAGCCTACAACCTCACCGATTAATACAGAGGTCGCGCCGTCCACGAGTAATGACCCCAAACCGACGGATGTCCATTGCTTAACGCTGAATAAGCTAAAAGTTTATATTTAAATGTCCATTGCTTAACGCTGAATAAGCTATAAGTGTATATTTAAGGAGAATCTGTATTGTAGAGGTAATCAATATTGTAGTGTCAAAGCTCGCGCTGTTCACGATATTGTTCATTAGTTTAAGTGTCCTTATTATAAAATAAAAGTTTTTAAAAACGAAGTTTGTCGGTTTTCGTATTTAACTGGCGCTGCGAACAGGATAGTGTCATTCTGCCCTTTATCGGTTTACCGTTGTGCAGAAGTGATTTCCAAATCTTTAGACACTACCGAGAAGAAGGTACGAACCCAGGATCCAGCCACCGTCTACCGTGTCGTCAGAGAAGCTGCAGTTCTAGTCCGACCTACCAGAAGACCGACGTCAGACAAGCCAATTCAGCCACGCCTTTATAGCGAACCCTTTGGTTGTGTACTTGACAAAAATTTTATTGAATAATAAGGCAAAATTAGGGTTAAGTGAACCAAAAAGTAACACAGAAACAGATTCAACAAAAGAAATTTTAACAAATCAATCAATTAATTTAAGCTCAGAATTAGACTTAAGTTCGTTTAATCAAGTAGATATATTTAATACAATGGAAAACATCCGTTTTCATACATCACTTTTACCCACATTCTCCGCTGCGCAAAATTATCTCGAGAGTTTCATAATTGCAATCGACGAATTCTTTTATCTTTATGCAAGTAATGATAATGAGAATATAAATAAAGTAATTCTCGCAGCTATAAAATCTAAATTAATAGACAACGCGAGAGAATTTCTCCTATCGAGACCAGACCTAACTAACTGGCTTACGATAAAAGTTGCTCTTAGAGAAAAATTTGGCGACCCTATAACTTATCAAATATTAATGCAACAGCTACAATATATAAAGATTAACAAAAACGAAACGATTTTAAATTTTGTAGACCGATTAAAAACATTCGTTCAAAGAATTATCTCGAAAATTCAGTGCGGAGTTGAGGATCAAACTTCAAAAGTAATATTATTTAATCAGGTACAGAAAACGTCTGTCCTAATATTAACGGCCAATTCTCCGCAGACATTAAAAACAATGCTAATGCTGCAAAATCCAAACACGCTTGACGACGCCTTTTCACACGTCGTTAATTTTAATATGATCGAGTCGCAGGTCAATTTTACAAATAATACAAATACACAATTTAATGACAATAATACATTTAACAGACCAGTATTCAAACCTTTCTCCCAACATCAAATGAATTTTCCTCAACCAAGACAACCGGCTTTTCCGAGTTAACCGATTCACATCCAACCTCGACCAATGCCGCCGAGGCATTATCCAACAAATGCACAAGTATTTGGGAAACCCCTAAATGTATTTGCCCCACAGACTAATAGACCTAATAGAAATTAGATACCTCTACACCAATGTCTATTTCAACTGGAGGCCCTTCGAAAATCTATCAAAATCGACAACCTCATAGATTCCCTAATGCATTTCAACAAACCGATCCGAGAAATTTCACCACTAGAGAATTGACCAACGTTGAAACTTATACGGAACCGCATAACGAAGAGTATTTGGTGGAAGAACCTTCCGATGAGTATGATTATTCTTCATATTATCAAGATTCCTCTTCATACTATCCTCAAGAGGACCATTCTTCGTTCGAAATACCCAACCCTCAATTGTGTCGACCACCTTGTGCCGTCGGAAAGGCTAATGAAAACATTTCGGAAAGGGCACCTGAAAATTTTCAAGAACTTCGCCCTCATCTCCCATCAACCTAAACAACATAGCCCAGAAGATTGAATTACCATATTTCTATCTTCCTCAAATACAAATAACTGTCCTCATTGATTCTGATGCTACTGACTCTATCATTTCTCCTAAAATTGCTAATCAATTTCCGGAAAAGATATTTTTCGAACCTTTCGAAGTAACTGCTTGTAAAAATACGTACAAAGAAAATAAAAATTTAACTATACCGTTATTAAAAGAATTAGGAATTAACGATAATTTAGATATGAGAGTTTTAAATTGGCATAATGACTTTGACGCACTGATAGGAACAAAGGATTTGAAACATCTTCATGCATTAATAGATTACGAGAAGAAACTTTTAACTCTTAGGAATATTAAAGTTCCTTTTTCTCTTGCTTATAATAAACCTTTGACTCGACCTATTCAGAACCTTAATAAAAACCATCTATGCATTCCGGTAAATTACGAAAACGGCGTTGCTATTCTGCCTTCATTTACAGTTGGAGACCATATTATACCCGACAGTCTAGTTGACGTACGAAATGGTTATTGTAAAATCCCTAATCCCGCTCCTGAAGTAGGTATCAATTTTCATCAAAGAATAAAAGTCATTCCGCACGATCAGTTTGAATTATTAGACCCTCCTAGTGAATCTATCAAAAAGAAATTTAATCCTTCAGAACTCCTACGATTGGATCATTTAACACCTTTGGAAAAATCGAAAATTATTCCCCTTCTATACGATTTCAAAGAAATTATGTACCACGAAGGATGTGACCTTTCTTTCACTAGTCAAACTAAACATTATATCCGAACTAATAATGATCGTCCAATATATGTAAAATCCTATCGACACCCACCTTCTATGAACCAGGGAATACAGTCCCAAGTTCAAAAACTATTGAACAACAAAATTATTCAACCTTCCATCTCGCCTTATTCCGCCCCAGTCTGGATAGTTCCGAAAAAGGCAGATGCTTCCGGTAAGAAGAAGTACAGACTAGTAATCCACTACCGCCAGCTCAATGACGTAACCGTTGAAGAAAAATGGCCGCTCCCACGTATCGATGATATCCTAGATAACCTTGGCAAATGCACCTATTTCACTACTCTCGATTTAGCTCAAGGCTTCCATCAAATCGAGATGAGTTCAGATTCCGTCGAAAAGACTGCGTTCACTGTTTGAGTACCACTGTTTGAGTTCAACAATTTGAGTACCTTTCATTTTGAGTACCTTCGGATGCCCTTTGGCCTCAAAAATGCTCCAGCCACATTCCAAAAAATGATGGATGAAGTACTGAGGGAATATCTATATAAATTCTGCTTTGTTTACATGGACGATGTCATCATATTTTCAAAATCACTCTCAGAACATATTGACCACATACGAATAATATTCAAGAGATTAAAAGAAGTCAACCTAAAAGTTCAGCCGGACAAATCAGAATTCCTCTGTAAGGAAGTTTCCTTCCTAGGGCACGTCATCACTCCCTATGAACTAAAACCCAATCCAACTAAAGTTGAAGCCATTCAACGCTACCCCATTCCAAAAAGCCAGAAAGAAATCAAAGCATTCTTGGGATTAGTAGGTTATTATAGACGTTTCATCAAAAACTTCTCAAAAATTACCTTCCCATTGACCAAATGTCTTCGAAAAGGTAGTTCCGTTGATGCCGAAAATACCGAGTACAAAAATGCGTTCCAGAAATGCAAAGAATTAATTACAAATTGTCCTATTCTCCAATACCCTGACTACAACAAACCATTTAAACTAACTACAGACGCCTCGAATGTAGCAATAGGGAGCGTCCTTTCACAAAATGAACACCCGATAGCATTTCATTCAAGAACCCTCAATACAGCCGAAAAGAACTATTCTACAATTGAGAAAGAACTGCTAGCTATAGTAGACTCCATTAAACACTTTCACCCGTATTTGTATGGACAAAAGTTTATAATCGAAACAGATCACAACCCTCTTGTTTGGTTATCTAAGATCAGAGAACCCAATTCAAGATTAATTAGATGGAGACTCAAATTAGAAGAGTTCAATTTTGAAATAAAATATAAAAGAGGAAAGGAAAATGTCGTCGTGGATGCTCTTTCCCGTATCGAGATCAATATTCATAAATCAAACGACACACATTCTAGTGTTCCTAATGTCGACGATTCAGTTGCTAATCTCGCTGACTTTGATCTTGCAGATTTTCCTTTAGGCAACAAATACGAAGAAATCATCTCCGATCAAGTAAGAGATCTTAACAAGAGCGCAAGCAAAGAAAAACCTGTTGAAAATATAAGAGAGGAAGATGCAGATTCAAACATTACGGTACATTCTAATAATGATACCCAAGGCAAACACCTTCCAATATCAGAATTACCCGTCAATTATGCTACAAACCGCCTAATAATTGATTACGGAAATCAATTTAAACATGTATATTCGAAGACATTTAAGAAAAAACCACCATTTTGTAGAGATTTCAAAAACCGAACGACCAGACCATATAGTGAAAATATTGAAAGAAATAATAAAACCAGATGCGACTTTTACTATTTATATTCCAGACCAAGAACTAAAGATAGAGTTTCAAAGAATAATTAACGCTAATCTAAATCCACCCGCGAGATTAGTCTTTTCTAATACTTATCTTACTGATATCACCGACGACGCGCAACAAAAAGAAATTGTTTCCAACCATCACCAGAATAATCAGAATATAACAGAAATAACAATCAGAGTATAACAGAAACCTATAATCAACTTAAACAAAAATATTATTGGCCTAATTTAAGGGATTCCATTACCAACACCATAAACACTTGTGAAATCTGCTTACAGAACAAGTACGAAAGACATCCTTATAAAATAGCCTACGAAGGTCCTTTATTAGCGGAAAAACCTTTCAAGACCTTACATCTTGACCTATTCCAATTTTCAAACTGCCAATTTCTAACCATCATCGATTCTTTCTCCAAATACGCCCAAGCTTATTTCGTAACTGACAAAAACGCAGTTACCATTGTTGGAAAACTAAGGCATTACTTTTCTCATCATAATTCCCCTTCTAAAATTGTTGTTGATAATGGAGCTGAATTCAAAAACAATCTCTTCAAAGAGTTTTGCCAACTATTTTGCGTAGAAGTACATTATACTACCCCTGGAAATTCATCGTCCAAAACCCTGACGAAACTCCACAAAACTTAATGACCTCTGCTATCTTAATATATAATCAAAGCATCCATTCTACTACAGGTCATTCGCTATTTTCGATACTATATGGTCCCTATCTTAACGAGCCCAATATCAATAATGACCTAACCATTTTCGAACAATATAATCAAAGGAGGAAAAGTGAAATAATACCTTTTCACGAAACAATTTACAAAAACACTTATAAGAAACAGTCCGAAACCACACAAAAACGGAATAACAATATAGAACCACCCCCTGAATTGATCCCTGATCAGACTATTTACAGGAAAAAACACACTACGCAACAAAATGAATCCCCAATACATACCAACTAAAGTGACTAATATGAACAAAAACAAAATAACGGGTGTAACTAGAAAGAAACCTGTAACTACACACGTAGGGAAACTCAAAAGAATTACTGTATCTACCTTATTCCATAACATGATACAGAAACTAAACAATAATTTAACGGCAACTCAATTCCAATATATTTATGCCGAGTATAACGCCACATATGACGCATTTTCAAAGTTGAATGTATACCAGGGTAACGAACCAATCCGGCAAAAACGCGGTTTAATAAACCTTCTAGGAAGCAGTATCAAGTTCGTCACAGGAAATCTCGATAATAATGACCTAGAGACTATTATGCGAAATTTACAAATCTTGAAATATAACCAAATAAATGCAATGCATAAATTAAATGACGTCAGCTCTCTTGCAGGAAGCGTCGTCGCCCGAGTAGAAAATAACATACACCTCGTAAACGAAAACGCGAAAGCTATCCGTTCTGCAATTTTAAAATCCAACACCGAGATAAATTTAATGCTGATTATGGAAAATCAACATTTACAAATCATTAGATTAAAAGATTTCTTAGAAAAACTGTTACGCATAATATCCTTTGCGCACTTAAAAACATTAGATCTTGAAATATTAAATTTAAATGATATCGAAGAGATGTGGAATTATTTGGAAGTACACCATCCTAAAAATGCTCTATGGCCAATAAAACATTTGTCAGAACTTGCACTAATTTGTAAAACCGGCCTTTTAATATTAACTGAAATGTCAATCCTAGTTATTAAGATTCCTATTTTTGAAAAAAATGTATGTAACTTAAGATTTATTTACCCTGTACCTGGGTATTGCAACAACTTGTGGTATGAACAATGTGTCGAAATTAATACTAAGTGGATTTGCTCCAACCCTATCGCCAATGGATGTCTTTTCCCAAAAGATTGGCAGTATGCCATTGTTCAGAACCAATTTCAAGTGCATACTCTAACGTATCACAGATCTCTTCTACTGTGTACAAACCCCTGAAACAATTTACGAGAATTGTTTTCAGTTTCAAAAAATTAATATCCAACATTGCAGTCTCATCCAAAGTAGCTGTGATGTGATAATAAATCAACATAAGTACTCCCTAGAAGTTAACAATATCTCAATACAACTTCCGAAGATTGATAAGATCCAAGATACTAACTTAACACTGGACTTACCAATCAAACACTTGGAAAACCCCTGGAAAATGAAAGAAGACCTGATGGAACCTTTAATTATTCAGGATAGGTTCCCTCAACAAGTTCATCATTACGTCTTCACAATTGTGTGCCTCATTTTCCTTCTTGTAATAGCTATAATGATATATCTATGGCTAAAACAAAGAAGAAACAAATATATTCCGATGAAACTCTTACAAAAACTTGTCAACGAGGACGTTGAAAAAACTAAGGGTGGAGGAGTAATGACCCCAAACCGACGGATGTCCATTGCATAACACTGAATAAGCTATAAGTTTATATTTAAATGTTCATTGCTTAACGCTGAATAAGCTATAAGTGTATATTTAAGGAGAATCTGTATTGTAGAGGTAATCAATATTGTAGTGTCAAAGCTCGCGCTGTTCACGATATTGTTCATTAGTTTAAGTGTCCTTATTATAAAATAAAAGTTTTTAAAAACGAAGTTTGTCGGTTTTCGTATTAAACTCACGTTCTTTTCTAGTTGCGAACTCAGGGGACTAGGTAGATTGAGGCCGCGGAGTAAATCAACTAGATTCTCTTGAAAATGGCTTCAAAGTAGAAGCGATTTTACAAATCTAAAACGCAGTTCTACCCGAGAACCTAGTAATTCTAATATATACATGTAGTGTTTGATTTTCTTGGACTGCGTCGAATGAGACAGCAGACTACATATATACGCCAACCGACGGGGGGTCGGCGAAAACATGGGTTGTTGGCTGTGGATGGGGTCTACCTATTCTTGATGGTATGGTATATGTCGGCGCCTTGAAGAGTCTGAACCTCGAGAGACGAAACATATCACATTCAGTTGAAGGGATAGGTGGGGCTCCTTCCCGGTCAAGCAGCCAATATATATATATATATATATATATATATATATATATATATATATATATATATATATATATATATATATATACGAAAGAGAGGAAACAGTGTGAAGAAGAGCTCATAAATAAAATTATATTGTTGCAGTATGTCCAAATGATACTTTTCCGAAACTATCTTTCTTCAATATTACTATTTAACATAAAACGACAATACCATATTCTATGCACATTCCATGAAAACGATATTTTTCTTCAATGGTCATATTGTGTGGGCGATAATAATAAAGTTCTTAGGCATAAATAGATTCAGACAAATTCATAATCTCCACAAGTTGCAGAAATGTTCGGATATATTTTTGTTAAAAATTTTATAACAAAGTAAGATCGCAACCACTCAAATAGCTTTGTAGAAATCCCGAATCGATATTTAGCCTTTTGTCGGCTACTTTACGTTATTCAGACATAGCTTATTTGCGAATTGTAAACTTCCTTTGAAGTTATATTATGTTTGAAAAGTTTCGAGAAATTTTAATTCAAACTGGCTGCGTTAACTATACTGAAAATATTTATTTATAGATTTATAAAACTGTCACCAACATGTATTAAATATTTCATGTAATTATGCTGGGTATTATATTGAGGTTAAATTCATAAATAAAGCTTTATTTGGGCTGAAATAAATTCGTGTAACGATTGTTGATATGTTAAGAATTCTTGAGCATAGGTTTTTACATTACATTTTCTTTACAGATCCAAATTTAATGTATAATTGTATAGCGGCTATGAAATTATTTTGGTGTTGAGTGCTTATCACTGACACTCATCAAAGACATTTTGATGAATTAAACTGATGAGTATCATGATTTACACAAGCATATACATTCGCTGTTGATGTGGTCTTTATCTAACGGGACCCATTTAAACATTAAATGTTAAAAATTACGTTTATCCTAAAGATTAATGAAATACACTTTGATATTATAACGTTTGGATTTTCCCCTCCGTTATATATGTACCTTTATCCCTCTTCGTATTTGCCCAATCCCGATCTGTATCGTGCGGTCTCTGATTTTCTGTTTACATCCGTATGGGCGGTGACCTCTCTTATTCGTCTCAGAAAATACGCCGTCCATGGCGCAGATTGCGCCATCTCTGCCCCTTTCAAAGTCCCTTCAATTGCCTTCCCTCTTTGTACGACCTCGGTGATTCGGCCCGGTATTTGAGAATCTGGTGGCCGGTGATCACCAGCGTGGCGTGGTTGCAACAGACGTATCCAAAATCGCATATACGAGCATTCTCTCACCGTCCGAAAATCAGATCTCTCCTCAACTCTCCTCAACATATCCAAAAGGGTCACGAAATAGATTTCGTCAAGGCCAAAGTAATCGCACCTATATATTCCTACAAACCACGCATTATTCGTGAAGCAATTGAGATTGAAAAACACCCAGACTGCTTAAACAAGAGGGACGATGGTCTTAGAGTTCCAAATACATGGAAACCTCTTATTTCTAAATTGCCTATCTGAAATTCTTCTAATCAAACATCCACCTCCCATCTCACCCCCACTCCTCAACCAAAAGCTCCACCCACAACCATATTCATGTAAAGGGGCGACGACCCCGTTCCTATCTAGTTGTGAACTCGGAGGAGTAGGCAGATTTAGGCCTCGAAGTAAATCAACTAGATCTTGATAATGGCTTAAAAGTGGAAGCCGAAACGTCGAGATTTTATAAATCTAAAACGCGGTGGTTCTACCTAAGAACCTAGTAATTTTAATATATATATATATATATATATATATATATATATATATATATATATATATATATATATATATACATGTATGCATACATGCATACAAGAGCTGCAAAGGGCTGGCAAAACATTTGGC
The DNA here is from genome assembly GCA_031761425.1 of Cosmopolites sordidus. Taxonomy (NCBI): domain Eukaryota; kingdom Metazoa; phylum Arthropoda; class Insecta; order Coleoptera; family Curculionidae; genus Cosmopolites; species Cosmopolites sordidus. Next base: position 718,137 of record JARFXV010001342.1, on the reverse strand, counting down.
TTAAAAATTAACCTGAAAAAGGGTCAGGTTATGTTCAATAAATTCGCTGAGGACAGAAGAATTTCAGTTTTAGGAAGGAATTTGGAGATCGAGGACCACTTTATATATCTTGGGCAGATGATTTCGATGGAAGGAGTTACCGCCCGTGAGGTGGAACGGTGTTTTAAATGTGGCTGGCAGGAATTTGGTAGGCTCAGCATAGTGTTTAAGAGAAAATTCCTACTTTGCCTGAAAAAAAAGTCTTCGATCAGTGCGTCCTGCCCATTATGATATTCGGAAGTGAAACCTGGACACTCACATCACAATCAATTCAGAAACTTCGGTTAGCACAGAGGGGAATGGAAAGATGTATGCTTGGTATTACAAGATGAGACAGAAAGTCCTGCACATGGATCAGGAAACAAATGAAAGGGTGCGATATCATTAGAAGAGTACAGCAATTGAAATGGAGATGATGGCAATGGAGATGCGCATATATATGCGCATATTCTTAAAGTTTTTGGTTGCATATAATCCGGTCTTTAATGATGATATACATATATATATATATATATATATATATATATATATATATATATATATATATATATATATATATATATATATATATATATATATATATATATGATGGGCTGATGATGATGAGGATTATGATGATGATGATGATGATGATATATATACATATACACATCGCTTTAGCAATATATTGAATGTTTTATAGTCCTAATTTAGAAAAGCTGTTGCAGAAAACTGAAAAATTGTGAATTAGCCGTATACAATATTTTCCCAATTATAAATTAATACTTTTGTCATAACATCAATGAAAACAAAACAGATTGCCAAAAAATCTCATTTTCATTCATCCCCAATGTCAACAAGTCCTAATCTGCTCGCGGAGCTTCATTAATTTTTGTCAATTCAATTAAGATGGTAATTTGGCCCATTGTCCTCAATCTGGTCTGCTTAAGGTAGGATTTTCATCTCGTAACGATAAATTTAATGAGATTTGAACTAAATTTCGTGCTTAGAGTGTTTCGAGTATTTACTAAGCGAGGTAATGAGGTTCCGCAGAATCAAGTTGGTCGAAGAGTCTTTGCTCTAAGTCGGATGGAAAAGGCAATTTTGTGTGTTCCTCCTTCTTGTTTTTAATTTAGTTAATACAATTTTCTTCAGACCAAATCTATTTTCAAGTAAGAAAAGCTAAACCAATTAAAACTTTGTTAAAATAAGCAGTAAAAGCTAATTTATAAGATTATTTATTTATTCAAAATATTTCTCTATATTACATAATATAATTATATGCAATTATTACTATTATCCAATAGTAGAAAGCAAACTTTTTTACGAAATTCTGCAAAACAATTATAAAGAATAAAAAGGAAAATAAATATACTAATTGGCATGTCAATTGCGGTAGATAGAAGTTAAGTTATTAATTATTAATACCACTTCAAAATGCCTAGACCACGGGCATGTGGATTATATCGGCAAATGCGTAGATTACAAATATGCCCACTTATTAGTCAATGAAAACGCTTTTTATTTCGAGAAATAGCCAATTACACTAACACAAAATCAAACTAGTATCATGAAATATTGTCAGGTATGGTATAATATCCAAAATCGAAAAGATATAGGTACAGCACGTCGAAGGTGAACAAATGATGTGTAAAATCGATATTTAAGGCATCCGACCACCAGGGATTGATTTTGAACAACTCAATGTGTGGTTGATATATGGTTAAAAGAATACAAGGATAGAGTGAAAAATCAAATATTTTTCTAAGAGATCGAAAGTAGATAACATCAATTTTTGATATTAACATTTCAGGGATGACAGTGGAAAGAGTATCAGGTAAATGTAGGTGTAAAAGGAGGAACTATAGGAGAATTTAAGATCAAGGTCTTTCATTCAACATGATTTTTAAAATGATTATCAGGAAAGGTTACTTAAACAGAGGGCACGTACTTTACGCAACGTATCAAATAGTGGATTATGTGGATGATATGGCAACAATTGCGAGAAGTGAAGAAGAATTGAAAGAAGTAACGAGAAAGCCAGTACAAGCACCATACGAGTGTAGTTTAAAAATGAATCAAAATATAAAGATAAATTAATGACAGTCGAAGGTAAGGTCCCAAAATAGAAGTGGATGCAGAACTAGGAAGAATGCCTTTGGAAGCAGTGGAAGAGTTTGTCTATTTGAAGGTAATGATAAGAAACAAGTGTGAAGAAGAAGATAAACCTAAGTTTAACTAAATATGTGTAGGAGCCTTGAGCCACCTAATAATATTGAAATTCATATCTAGAAACACCAAATTAAGATTGTATAAGACAGTATGGAGACTAACTACATTGAACGGATGTATATAAAACATGGATTCTAAACAAGAAAATAGAAAAAAACTATTAATATGGGAAAGTAGAATAACCAGAGGGATAATATGAGCAAAGAAAGTTAATAGCCTATATATGAGATGCATGAATAAGGGAATGTAAAATATTTTCAAAGAGACGAGGAGAAGTCGAAAAGTCTGTAGTGGCTGGACGACGTTGAGAAGATGGGAGAGAATAAAGTGGAAGGAGGATAGCATGGAGAAGTGAGAGTGAGACAAGTGAGAAAAGGCACAAGGAAGACCAAGGAAATGGTGAAGGGCGGCTTGTCATGAACCATCTGAGGGAGAAGGATATAGAGGACGGGACGATAATCCAGGTTGTACAGCAGGCCATAGAAAGGCACAAGTGTTTGGCTTTATCAACCACGAAAAAGCATTTGACTCTATCTCAAAGCAGGCCATAATGGATGTATTGCTTAGGCATGGGTTAGACAAAATATATATCGATATCGGATCGATATATAATAGAGCTACAGCGACAATTCACCTTGATGATCTTGAAGTTGGAATTAATATAGAGCGAGGTCATCGGCAGGGTGACGCAATATCGCCTATTCTTTTCTCGGCCTACCTTGAAGAAGTATTCCGTAATCTGGATTGGGAACAGGATTGTGTAAAGATCGATGATGTAAACTTAAACCATCTTAGATTTGCAAATGATATCGTTCTCCATTCACAAGACCTAGAGGAGCTGCAAAGACACATAGAAGAGCTGTAAGGGACTGGCGAACCATTTGGCTTAAAAATAAATCTGAAAAAGAGTCAGATTATGTCCAATAAATTTGCTGAGGACAGAAGAATTTCAGTTTTAGGAAGGGATTTGGAGATTGTGGACCACTTTATATATTTTGGGCAGAGGATTTCAATGGAGGGGCATACAGCCCGGCAGGTGGAACGGCGTGTTAAATGTGGCTGTCAGGCTCAACAAAGTGTTTAAGAGCAAACTCCCACTTTGCCTTAAAAGAAAAGTCTTCAAATAGTGCCTCCTGTCCGTTATAACATACAGAAGTGAAATCTGGACACTCACATCGCAATCAATTTAAAAACTTCGGGTAGCACAGAAACGAATGGAACGTTGTATGTTTGATGTTACAAGAAGAGACAGAAAGCCCTGCACATGATGATACGATGCGATAGATGGACCGAGGCACTCCTGGAGTGGATACCGCTTGATCTGAAAGCATGATGGACTGATGGCATCGTTAAGTATATCGGACCCGAGTGGCAAAGGAAAGCACTGGGCCGTGAAAGTTGGAAGCAAAAAGAGTCAGGCTATGTTCAACAAATCTGAATATTAGAATATTTTGAAAAACAACAAAACCATTTTCAATGATAAATATTTGTTTATATTTATTATTCAGGATACATATATATCAACCCTCGTACTACAATGTAGATTTTTGTGACTTTTTTTTTAGTAATATAGGTTTTTGGGTGCCTTGAGCGTCCATTATATTCAATTGATGTACGATCACATTTAAATTCAGAACCCCCTTTTTAGCATTGAAAACGAAGAGGAAGAATGTCTCTTTTATTATAATTAAACCCCTCAGATCAATACTTTATAACTACTTGAACCATGCATTGATCGAAGACACGGAAAAGTGATTTTACAGCACAACGCATCATTGCTTACAGCTAAGCGGTCAGAGACACCTGTTCTGCACTTTGCTTGAAAATGATGCTAACATGGTTAGCGAAACGTGCGTCGAGAAGTTAAAAAAAAAGTGATTCGATGTTTAGTGGTAAATCTCTTCAAGTTTAATTAGAAAAATTGGCAAAATTATTTTGCAAAACCGTAAAGTAAAGCGATAGCTGATATTATGAAGATATATAAAGGAAGGGTTTACACAATTTTGCATAAACACTTGGGAATGCGTATATTATTATCGAAATGGGTACCGCGTTTGCTCACAGCGGACTAAAAACAACAATGTACTGATGATTCTGAGCAATGTTTGGAGCTATTTAAGCGAAATAAAAATATTTTTTCATGCAGTCTGAGATAATAGATGGACAGTTCGGAGTCAAATCGGCAGCCAATGAAAGCCGTCCAAAGCGACCAAAAACACAACAATCGCAAGACAAGGTTATGGCCTCTGTATTTTGGGATGTGCATCGGATATTATTCATCGATTAGAAGAAAGGTAAAATCAATCAATAGCGAATATTACATAGCGTTACTGGTGCATTTGAAAGGCCAGATAGCAAAAAAGGCTTCAAATGAAAACAAAAAAGTTCTGTTTCACCAAGACAATGCACCGTGGTACATATTGGCAACAATGGTTAAATTGCATGAATTGCACTTCGAATTGCTTCCTCATCTACCATATTCTACAGATATGGCCCCCAGCGAATATTTCATGTTTTGAAACCTTAAAGGATATTCGCTGGAAATAAATGAAGAAGTAATTCCCTGAAGGATATGGTAAAGGCAAAGAGAAATGGTTCTATAAAAAAGGTGTAGAAATGTTAGAATAGTGTTGGAATGTTTTTATTGCTCTTTAAGGAGAATATATTGATGAAAGTTGAATTTTACAAAAAAGTGTATTATTTGTCAGATCGGGGACTTATTGACCAGTGTGTTATTTACATAGTTTCGCATATAGAGGGAGGAGTACACGGAAGAAACCGTTCATTAGTAAAAAAACAGGGAAAAAGACTCCAGTTTGCTAAACACTACGTAATTTACCCGTAAAGCAGGGTCCACATCAATTCAAATTTGCGTTGTGCGGGCTGTATGTATTGTATGTGCTGTGCCTGCGCGGCAGTGAACTTGCTCTCACACACAAAGTCACACAAATATTGTCGTCGCACAGCACGCACACGAACGAGCTGTTGTCCAGTAGATAATTCAAACAAATTGTTTGTTTTCTTGTACAGTTCTCCTATTTTTCTATTTGTTCTTCTTTTTTTTTGCTTCAAAGCCCTTCAAAAAGAAATATTAGAAAAGTCGTCCCATTGAGTAGAACGACTTGAAGCAAACGTCGAGGGTTACGAATAAATGGCTCTGCAATATCAGAAGAAGGTTGATTACACCTTAAGCTGGTGTGACTGCGCGACAATGTAGACATTCTGATATATGATAGTCAATAAATCAGTGATGAGGGTCGAGTGATGGGATGGCGCATTATCGTGTAACAAGCGCTAGCTGCCTTGTTGACGGTTTTGTGGCTGCGTACGATAAATAGGCGACAGCATACGCTTAATAATACCAAAATAAAACACAGCATTGATCGTTTGACTGGGTAGAATGAACCCTTTGTGCACAATTCCCTTCGAAACGTAGAAACAAATTAACATTGTTATAATTTTTTACTTCTCGAGACTTCTCTTTGGACATATTCAATTTCGTTGTCATGTATCGCAACGAAGATTTTGCTTCATTTTTTATAAATTCACGCACATTATATTACTTTGTGTAACCAAAAAATTTTTCTGACTAGGATGTTCGTCGCCCTTGATGTTCTCACGGCCTTTGAATCATTTAAACCACTCGTGGACTCTGCCACGGGATAAAAAATCCTTATCATACACCTGTTTCATTAAATGTTTCAGTGTTACCAAGTTTAAAACAAAACTTAATATTCGCTCTTTGTTCGATGTTCATTTTTCGACCGATCGCATAAGCACACTCACACTTTAAGCGCGATAACTTAGCTTCTAATGATCCAAATGTCATGACATTTTGTCAGAACGTCTGTGAAAGATGAATCCTGTAGGATTTACAAAATATCGGTCAAGTTATGCGCGAGTCTTATTTGAGAGCGCACCGCTATCCTACGGGACGAGGCAAAAAGATCTAATATCACACAGCGAGCTGAACAGACGTTTCTACGCCATCCCCTTCCATTAGAGGTATGTTTATGTATAGAGATAATTTATGGTATTTTTGTAGAGAGTTTATGACCCGGTGGCTATAGAAACCGATCAATTTAGGACCAAGTCGTTGTAAAGCCAGTCATATTGGAGCCCAGCCATTACCGAATCCGGTTATTTTTGGGGCCCGCTTTTTGCATTACCCGGTCAAGGCAGATTTTGGGGAGCCCCGCATTCGGGACACATAATTGCCAGTAAACAAACTTACTAGTAACTGAATAGTCCAGAGGCTGGATAAACGAGCAGCGTAACAAATGAGATAAGGCCAAATAATAATTTTTATTATATTTTTATTTACTTTTACTTTAATTGCTTAATACTCTCGCTACCACCAGGTAAAAGACAGTGTATAATTCTATCTGATTTACTTTAGTTGGGTTTAACATATCTTGATTCATCTACTTGCTTATATTTGATTCAGATTTATTTAATTAATATAATTTAAGTAGGTTTAGCATAACCTTATTTGAAATCATTGTAAATTAAACAGTAGCTTCTATGTGATGTTTTCTGGGATTGTGCTAATGCTTATTAAATGTATAACTAAGATTTTTTAACTAATATATACCCTTTCACAGTTTTAGGGTTTATTTATCCCTAGAATAATTTAAAAGAACTGGGTGATGCCCTATTGACATGCTCAGGGACCTCATCGACACATCCGTGACCTACGCCTAGATGCCTCCGGCGAACGGCTGCCATCGCAGTAACTCAGAGTTCAATTATATTATTAAAGTGAATTATTTGATTACATTCTTTCGAACGCTTATTCCGGTCAAAAAATGGCGCTACTAGTAATAGCTATTTTTAAAAAGTCGTGTTTTCCGTGAGACGCACCCTGTATAATAATGAATACAATAAAAAATACTGAGAAACTTTTTTAGTTGGGGTTTCGATCGATATAGCGATAGAAAAAATGAAGATGTTGAAATAAAGGAAAATTAGTGAAAAAACTGTTTATTCAAATACTTATTCTCTCACTGTAGATACCTGAAACTTTGCATGCAATAATGCCAATAAATGTCAAGTCCACCAGTTTTATTTTCTATTTGACGGTTCATTTGTCAAGAAAGTATAAGTAAATGTAAAACAGTACCATTCTGACACTAACTATTTTTCTGACATTATTAACATAACTACGTATGTTAAGGCCCTGTTCCACTTGCGGTCACTGATTAATTCCCACGATTGTATTTCCTTTAGAAAGTACCCGGAACTTTGATTTATTTGCTACAACACATCTAAATGTAAAGCCTGATTAAGATGTAAGACGGAACGTTGGATTGTACAAATCAATTCATTCAATAGTACGATTAAAATTCTAATGGTATACGATGCAATTCCAAATTAAATAAAGTTCAAACAAAACTACAATCGTTTCGAGAATGTCGACAAATTCTTTATATAAATTAACATAATGCAGTTTCTTAAAATGTATCAGTTCATTTTAATGCATGTTTTGGCTATTGTATCATATCGTAAAATTTGTATAAGAAAATAAATAAATAAATTAATAAATATATATATGCAGATAAGGGATATATTTTTTAAAAAGATCTTTTTATTTTGGTAAGAAGAAAAATACTATAAATAGCAAAATATATTTTCTTCCATATTCGACATACTTTTATCTACTTTTCTACATAATGTCCATTTTTGTTTAAACATATGTCATACCGCTCAACAAGTTTTTGAAGAAGCCCAATCCATGACTGCAGTTTTAATTTCTTCGTTGTCGTTGAACCATTGATCACCACGGAACTAATTTAAGTACTGAAACAAGTGAAAATCACTGGGTGCAAAGTTTGGACTGTAAGGTGGATGATCCAGTTGGTGGTAAGCTGGACTATAAGGAGGATGATCCATCCAAAAGACCTGATTAAACCTTGTGTTTGGGCAGAAACATGTGACCTTGCATTGTCATGGAGCATCACACCGGAAGACAGTAGACCACGCCGCTTGTTTTGTGTGGCATGCCGGAGTTTTCTCAAAGTGACACAATACGCATCAGAATTGATTGTTGTGCCTCTCGGTATAAAATCCACTAACAAAATTCCTTTCCTGTCCAAAAAACAGTTGCTATAATATTTCGTGCTGAAATTGCCTGTTTGGTTTGGTTAGGTTAGGTTAGGTTAGGTTAGGTTTGATTTTCACTCTGGTTGGCGACGATTTGTGTCGCCATTCCATTGACAGTTAGTTGGACTCAGGAGTAATGTGATCTAACAATTCATCTCCTCCCTGAATGTATCGAGTCAAAAACGATAAAGCACAGCCCAATCTTTGTTTTGTGATTGTCAGAAAATTCACGTGATAACTTTGAAATCTTAAATCGTCGATTCACTCCAATTTCAGAGAAGTTCGAAAAAAAAACAGAAAATCAGAGAAGTCGGCCAGCGCGTGGCTCATCATGCACATAAACTCGCCCGTTTCAATCAATCATCAAATCTGACGGTGAATTTCTACTGCTGCCAAGTTTCTTGCACTCAAGAATCGAATTACAGATCGTATCTCGCAGCCGAATATATATATATATATATATATATATATATATATATATATATATATATATATATATATATATATATATATATAAACAAAAATTCTATTATAAAAACAAAGTTTTTATAATAGAAAAAATAAAAAAATAAACGACTGGGAAAAAATAAGGACATTTTTTTTCAATAAAAAAAATAGAAAGAAGTCAGCCAATTCAGGGATGCGCGGCATTATCCGCAGAATAAATCGGAGTTTTTTAGGAAAAAAAAATCTTTTTTCTTTGAAACTTTTCTTGGAAATTTTAAAAAATTGGAAATTTCCTTAAACCTCAACATCTGAAAATTTTGTGTATTTTTCTAAGAAGTACATTCGAAAACAAAAGAATTAAAAAAACTCCCATTTAGTCAATTTTTGAAAAAATTATGGGTATTTGAAAAAAAGCCGTTTTTTTTTAAAATTCTTTGTAGGAAATTGAACGTTCTCCAAAAAAGGGCTCTTATAAATTTTCGATAAATTAACTTTTTTAAAAGTTATTCGAGACTAATTTAAGAGACTTCCTAAGTTCAATGCATAATACATTTTTATATTTTTTCGAAAAATGTTATTCAACATTTTTTGTATCATTCCATTTCCTATTAATTTTCATTAATAAGTTTTTCGAAACTCCGTAAGGATCGTGAGTTTGATCGTGAGTATATTTTAAGTAAATGCAACAATAATTGAAAATCTATATTTTGTTGGGCCACCTTTATTTTCTAAAATAACTTTTAATCTATTCGGCATAGATCTTATTAATTTTTGTAAATATTCGATAGGAATATCTCATTTTTCTAACAGAATCCTTTTCAGGTCATTCTCATATTCAATTTTTTTGTTTTCTAATGCAGCAATCTAAATAATCCCATAAATTTTCTATCGGGTTTGTGTCGGAGGACTTTGGAGAATTAAATTGATGCCGAACCTTGTACAGTAACCACTCTTTAACAATGCCGCTGGTATGTTTTGGATCACATATTGTTAAAAAACTCGTGGTTCTTTTAAACCCATTTTGCCAACCGAAGGGATTAAATTTAATACGTTTAAAAAACCAAAACGATCCATGGTAGTATCTATAGAAACCTAATTTCCTACCCCAACCCCTATCATACAGCCCCATACCATGACCGAACCGCCATCGTGTTTCACCGTTGGAATAACACTTTATATTTTGAATTGTGCATTTTCGTCCGCCAAACTCTTTACTTCCTGTCATATCCAAATAAATTAAACTTGCTCTCAGCACTAAAAACTATAGTGTTTCAAAAACGTGTATTGTTTCTTTAAATATTCTTTTGCAAATTCAATTCTTTTCCTTTGATTAACTTCATTAATTAATGATATCTTCCTTGGAATTCTGATGTTAAATCTAAATTTTCATAGAACCACTCTAATTCTTTCTGGATGAACATTAATTCCTTTAACATTAATCATTTCACTTATTTTGATACGCATTCTGTAACTTTCGGACTTGTTTTTAATTTCTAAATTTAATACACATCAAATAACTTCAAAGAGTCAAGCATAAACTAATAGCAAAATTCATATAGATCACAAAAATAATTGCAACAGAAATATATAAGGTTTTTATTTTTATTTCCAGGAATATAGAAATAAAAGAATTAACAATTAATATTTTAATTGTATTTGTTGTTACAAAGTGTTGTTATTTCATGTTTAAGGTTTATATTAATGCCATTTTCAAAGTGGTGTAACGTTTACCGATTAACGGTCGCTACAGGTAGTATTGTTTTGCTTGGGCCTTACTTCTGCGCACCTGTATCCTCCGGGACGTATGTCAAGGTAGTCGAACATCCCGCCTCGTGCTGAATACATGTTTCCACGCCGACAGGATGAAGAGCGGTCTAGAAGTTGACGCCGCTGATATTCCTGCTTGAGTAAACCCTCCATTCAAGGTACGTTGATTAGCTGGCCAAGCCCAACACAGGCTTATTATTTTTGTATATTTGTAGAGGGTTTTTGAGCTTAGTCGTTTTACAGCCCGGTCATTTTAAACGCAGTTCATTTTAAAGCCCGGTCATTATTGGATACGGCCATTTTGGGATCCAGTCATCTTGAACTATAGTCATCTTAGTCCATTGGCATTTCGGACTACAGACTCCTTGGACCCTAGTTATTTTAGGCTCCTTTTTAGGACCCAAGTATTTTGAACACTGAACTGTTCAGTAATCGACCATCTTGGTTACTGGACAACCCAGAGGCTGGATAGCCGAACAGTACCACAAAAGACAAGGCCAGATATTACTTTATTATTATTTTTATTATTATTCATCATTGATTAGTCAAATCACAATTATTGTTTGATTGACATATATAGTTTGATTTTATTAAATTTATTATAATTTATTTCAATTTTCTTTGTACGCTAGCCAAGAGCCCTAATACTATGAGAATGTTTGTTTGAGATTGAACCTTTCAATTTATATGCCTAGTTAAGTACGGTAGTTGATGACACCACAGTTAGATCATTTTCTTTTGTGTTATAATTGTTTATTTTTTAATTTTTGTTTTTATCTTGGTCTCTGAATTTGTGTTTGTGTGTATTAAATAGTTATTACTGTTACTGAGTCTTTTTGGTGAAAATAAACCTTTTCCCAGTTTTAAGGTGTGTTTTTTTATCATTTATAATTCTGAAGAAATGGATGGCGCTCTATTGACGTGCCCGCGCAATCTATCCGTGACCTACGACCCAACTGCCTCCAGCGAATGGCAGCCGTCGCTGTAACTTCACCAACCTTTTAAAACAATTCTTCTAGTGAAACATTAAACTCGAAAAAAATTACCACTAAACATCAAATGACTTTTTTTAAGTTCTCGACGCACTTTTCGCTAACAATGTTAGTATCACATGGAGATAATTTAATCTAATAGAGATGATTTACTCTAATAGTTTAGTGTTAATTTCACACCGAAGGTTCCAATAGAAGAACTGATTCAAATGGTTTGTCTAATAGAGATTATTTAATCTAATAGAGGTGATTTAATCTGATAGATTAAATCATCTCCTGATGATGCTAACATGGTTAGTGAAACGTGCGCCGAGAAGTTTAAAAAAGTGAAGGAAGTATGTGATAAGGCATATTTGGCAAATATTAGTGGGTCATTATTTAACCAATGAACTATAAATAAACTAATAAAAATTGTTAAAAAAAATAATTAAGAATCATGCCCTACATTATCCAAGAACGAACTGACATCTCAACAGCTCCATGACAAGGAATGTTATTTCACAATGGCTACTAAAACTATGCCAGTGGATGTCCGTACGTGTATTTAAGTTCCAAGTAATATAAAAAATATATTCTGTATGCAAATAACACGGTATAAGATGCATATATTTTCTGAGACGCTCGAATTAAGAGGAATGTATTTGAGCTGCTGCTGACCAGACCAAAAATATACTAAGGCTTTTTCAACCAGTTTGGAAAAACTGGTTAAAATGGCACTAGGCCTGCATAGACTTAAATGGTAAACATTTTGAACCTTTAAATTAATTAAGAACAAAAAATTAGTTCTTGTGATTTCAACTTTGACATTAAACAACAATAAAGTGTGAGTTTTCTTTTTTTTTGTAACAAAACAAACCAAATTTATACTGAAAAGTATGGAATAAATGACTATAAAAATATTATATTATATTTTCAAAAAAAAAAAATAAAACAATATCACGAACATCATTAGTTAGTAATAAAAAAAATGTGACCTTACACACAAATCATTTCATTCGTGTCTTTTGTGATGACAAGACAAAAGTTTTAACGATCTAAATTTAATGAGACCAAAGATAATCTAGTACATGAAAAATAACATATACTCACCAGCAGAATTCCTGTTGAGTTCATTTTCATCAGGACCGGCCGGATCCAAACAAAGCTCTTCATCATCGATCTGATCGCGCCATTTTCTGTAACAAGGTGTTTCATCAGGCGATTGGATAAACGTTATTCACAATGTATTTTTGTATTGTATGATGATACACAGATTCAAATATACTGACTGGCAAAACTTAATAGTAAAGTAGAATATACAGGGTGCGTCTAATCGAAAACAGGATTTTAAAAAAATAGCTATTTCTAATGCTGCTATCTTTTGACAGAGGCGTTCGAAAGGTGCATCTTTTACTGACGTTCTGACAAAATTTCATTACATTCGGATCATTATAAGCCAAGTTATCGCGTGTTTATACCGATCGAAAAATGAACATTGAACAAAGAGCAAATATTAAGTTTTGTTATAAATTTGATAAAATATTTACCGACACGTTTCTAATTAAAATAGGGGTATAGAGAGGAGTATGGCCTACGACATGGAGAGGCCTACGACATGGTTTAAACGATGCAAAGAAGGTTATGAGGGCATCAAGGACGACGAACATCCTGGCTCAAAAAATTCTGTGTTTACTCAAAGTAACATTGAAATTGTGCGTAAACTTATACAAAATCAGCCAAAATCTTCATTGCGATACATGAAAATGAAATTAAACATGTCCAAAGATTCAATTCATCGCATTTTGGCCGAGCATTTAGGACTTCGCAAGGTTTGTTCCATACAAATTGATTGACGATCAAAAATTGCTCCGAATCCAACATTCGTGTCGAAAACTTCCAGTACAGTATTGTTACTGGTGATGAAACGTGGTGTTTTCAATATAATTCAGAAAACAAACATTAAACTGCCGAATGCAAGCACCTGAGCGAGCCAAATCCGAAGAAAAGCCCTCTTCAGAAATCAAAAATCAAAACAATATTGATTTGCTTCTACGATTTGGAGGGAATTGTGTATAAGCAATTCATTCCACCTGGTCAAACGATCAATGCTGTGTTTTATCTTGGTATTATGAAGCGTCTGTTGTCCCGTATTCGTCGGGTGCGGCCACAATACGGTCAACGAGGTAGCTGGCGCTTGTTGCTCGATAATGAGTCGTCCCATCGCTCGGCGCTCGTCACTAATTTTTTCACCAAGAAAGTCCCTGCGACTTCTACCTCTTTGAAAAACTTCATTTCCCGAAGAAATGACAGCGTTATGGCGACATTGAAGCCATTCAATAGGCGTCGACCGCCATCCTAAATGATATATTTTTGGTCGAGCTCAAAAATGCATTCGTCAACCTAATTGACAATGCAAAACGTCGTATTGATGCACAAGGAGACTATTTTAAATAAAAATAATGATTTTTGAGGAAAAAATTGAGTCTTGTTTTCCGTGAGATGCACGTTGTATTAGAATTTAGTAATATTTATTTTGACAAGTTTCTCAGGTCAGAAGTGTAAAATGTGTAATTTTTTCCACTTTGTTCCAGCTATTTTTGTTGTAAACAACAATTGTTTATTTAATTTGTCAAGTCTTCTATTGGAATCTTTGATGTGAATCACTAAACTCTAAGAGACTTACCACTAAACACCATCATCAGGATACGATTCACTCTGTCATCAACATGAGATGACTGAATTATCTGCTGAGGATGTTAATATGGTTAGTGAAACGCGCATTGACAATTGAATTCATCCAATACCACCCTTTGCCCCAGTTTCAAATTTGTTTGTGAATAATTTGGGTAAGAACGGTGACACAGGACTGCACATTGTTTCATCAAGTACCGTTGTCATATGAATAAAACATAGTTTAAATTTGGAATTACATTGAATCATCTCCTGATGATGCTAACATGGAAATCGAAACGTGAGTCGAGAACTTAAATAAAGTGATTTGGTGCTTAGTGGTAAATCTCTTTGAGTTTACTGCTTCACACCAAAGGTTCCAATAGGATAATTGATTAGATATATTCAATTATCACATTCACAAAAGATATGAAAAATGTGTGAAAAATGGGTACAAACTTGCATTGCTGTTAATGGCTCACATATGATTAACAATTTTCAAAATATATTTATTTTATTATTTATTTCAATTATATATTTAATAAAAACCAAAAAATATGTTATAATTGTTTATTTTAAAAGTTATAACTAATTGAAAAGGTGGAGTTCATTTTATGTGGATACTTTCATATCAAGTAATTCATGGTATACGAACTAATTCATGGTGTTCACATTTCAATATAAATCAATACATTATTATTGTTAGTATTCCTTTTAGTATATTAAAAAACATCCAATTGGATTTTACACGAAATCTAATTTCCAATTTGTAGTGAAAAAGTATTAAAAAGGCAAATGCCCTATCAATCAAAATACAATTTAGTTCTGTATTTGCCGCAGGATTCCCAAAAAAGACCGATTGCCAATTAGTGGTTTCAAGTGCTCTGTTTGATGATAAATTACAATTCACTGTATTCGTCTGAAAATTACAGTTCTGCTCAATTTTGACACGAACACTAAAGAGAGCATTTATTTGATTAAACTTCCAAAACTTTTGTAGAATGATTACACTAGACAAGTTATTTATTATAATGTTTTTGATTTATTACAGTGATCTATAAGTTTGTGAGTGGTTTTATTAAATCTTTGCAGCTAAAAGTTAATTTTTTAATCAAAAACCATTTGATTATATCAGCCAGAGCCATCTATTTGCATCTGGTTCGATTATGTGCATTTTAGTTCATGATGCGATTAACTCAGTACCCGATTTCAACTTCCTTCCAGATTATTATTTACATCTATGCAGAAAATCTGTACATGTGCAGAAAACTCAAATGATACAAGACCTGGATCGTATTGTGGTTGTAATAAATATTAAATTGTCACAATTTTTAAGCTTTTAATGTTTCTGTCTGTCGAACATTTATTTTATATATATATATATATATATATATATATATATATATATATATATATATATATATATATATATTTCAATTTTTTTTATTGATAATTCAATCATAGTGTATGACATTTAAACATGAAAGACTATATCTGTCAAATGACGACCTCTTGCAGTTTCACTGACGTCCACTCTTTTGTTAAATTTATGTATGACATTTTGTTATAACCGTGGCTCTATCTCACCAATGACTCGAATAATTCCATCCTCCAAGTTCAGGAATCGATTGTGGATTGTTTTTATAGATCTGACTTTTCACATAACCCCAAAGAAAAGTGGTCAATTAACATCACGGTTTCTTGCAATAACTCATCTAGGACATTTTTTCTCAATAAATCAATTGTTTCATTAACAGAGTGAGGTGTAGCGCCATCCTGTTGGAACCATATATCCTCCAGATCAATATTATTCAATTCAGCCCACATAAATCCAGTTATCATCTCACGATGTCGAACACCGTTCACAGTTATAGCTTTACTAGCAGCATTCTAAAAGAAATGTGGCTCAATTACACTTCCTGACCATAATGCACACCAAACAGTGACTCATTGAGGATGTAAAGGTTTCTCATGAATCAATCGAGGAATTTCCTCAACCCAAATGCGGCAATTTCAAAATATGCTTCATCTGAAACGATGATTTTTGAGAAAAATGATATGTTTGTTCTTTGATCCAATTGAGAAATGCTCGACCTTTTAAATGATCCACTGGCTTTAGTTCCTGTGTTATTTGAATCATATATACCTTCAGAGCTAAATCCTTAAATAATCCTTAAATCGTTAAATACGCTATGTTGTGGATTTACTGAGTCCAAATTGTTGTAAACGTCGACTGATGGAAAATTCTGGATGTTCAGCAACACTTTCATATACCAAATCAATATGCTCTTGTGAATGACCACTATCGACTATATATTGTTCTTCTTTTATCTTCCAGCGAACCAGTTTCTTCAAATTTTTGAATAATGCGATTGATAGTGCTTCCAGATGGATGACTGTGTAAACAGTAAATATGACGTAATTTTCTATAAACATTTTTCACTAAACGCCCATTTTCATAAAATAATTCAATTATTGAATGAACGCATCGTTGTATTGTGTACGACTCCATTTTTTTAAACATCATACATTACACTTCTGAAATGAGACTAAACCTAGGCAAATTCGCCATCTGTGTTTTGTTCAAGAATTCAAAAAACCGCCTAATTTGAAAGAACTGTTTCAAGACAATATTAATGTTTCAGAATGAATTTACCGAGCATTTAAAGGACATACATGGTATTAGTCTGAATAAAACCAATTACTTTATTTATAATTATACGTTAATGAGATATTTTCGAAAAAATTAGGTGGTCAGAAGATACAAATAATTTTTATTACAAATCGTAAATAAAAACTAAAAGGTGTAATTTTCTAAAACTGTTTAATCCATATAATTAACGAAACTTGGTATTTTGTAGCATGGCTCTTATTCTTTACTGATTGACATCTTTTTGCGTGATGTCGATTAGATGTCGGTATGCTTCTAGAAGCACTGAAATCGAAGCTGTGTGAATTTCTTGTCACGGTGTCTTCTTGTTTTGTTTTTTTTATATTTTTTACCAGCAAGACGTCGTTTTGAATTGAACGAACATCTAAGGATATTTTTTTTAATGCCTAAATGCAGTAGGCAAAGAAAATAAATGAAGAACCTGCTTAATATCTGTTAGCAGTTCTCTGAGTAGTATATATGAATTCAGATTGGCAAGATCTAGAGAAAAAACACTTATTTTGTTATGTTCATATTCTCTCTTGATATTTAATAAATATCATAGAAGTGGTCTACACATCTTCCATTGTTGTCATAGAAGATGGTTATTGCTTCTATGGGGTAGATTATCGATCTCTTGGAGTAGAATAAGATAAAGACATCGCGTTCAGTGGATATAAGAATGCCAATGGGGTTCTCGGTGGACTTGTAAGTACACAATGCTCATTTTGAACAACTACAACTGTGACTTTTTTCAGTAATAAAAGTTTTAATGAATTTGACAGTTGATGTCTGTTAAAGTTTTGCAAACGTTTCCGTCGCTCTGTGCCCAAGTTTGAAGCAAATCTTGATAGTGTACCATTGCCCGAAATTTTTGTCATCCATTTTCGGAACGCTCTAGATCAAGGGTCGTCAACCTTTGCAATGTGTTGAGCTACTTTAATAATATTCAGATAGAGAGAACTATCTAAACTTGCTTAATACAATAATGGAAACACATTTTCGACGTACAAGATTTATTTTACTATATTATACATTACATGGATGGCTTATAGCCGTGAGCTATCGAAATTGTTCACGCGAGCTACCGGTAGCTTGGGATCGACGGGTTAGCGACCCCTGCACTAGATAAATCCGGTTCACGAAAATAGTTACCAGGGACCAAAAATTGTAAAAAATGGCAAACATTTGTCGAAGTTTCTCAAATACTTTTGGATACATGTAGTGGGGTTCTAGAATTTCAAGAATGTGGGGGCTAACGAGATATCGGATTGAACGTCGGAGCGGAATTTGTCGGAACAAATTTGACCTCTCGTTGAAGAGAATTCTACCAGAAGTACCGAAGGGTTAGGTTAGATGCTGGACAAGTAAGAATTTTCTGAATAATTTTGGGAAATTTAAAATATTGTTAAATTATGATTAAATTATTTTTTTTTATTATTTTTATTTTTTATTATTATGTATAACTAAAACATTGTTTATTGGTTTGTGTATTTTGAATTTATTTGTACAATAAAAATAAATAAATAATTAAATAAATACATTTATCTATTAGTACAATAAAAATTATAAGTTAGGATTAATTATATATTTAATTCGGTTTTGCTCTTACTGTCACTTTCATCTACATTAATAATAAATTGTTCTATATTGTTAGTAAATCATACATAGGAATCTTCTAGTTTAATAACGTTGTTAATCGAATTTATCCAACTTTCTTTAGGAATATTATCTACAACCTTCCTAATTAATATTGCAGCACTTGCACTTAGAGTCGGAGAAATGTTTTCTGCTCTAACATTGGATTTTACCTGATGACACATATGTTTAATTGGATTAAAAATAGGGTAATACGGGGGAAGGCGTAAAACCATGTGCCCCATATCTCGCAATGGTATCACATACATATTCCTTTTTAATATTAAATGTCTTTAATATTTATAGAAGATCAGATTTTTTATATATATTTTTGAAGTATATATCGTTTTTTAACATATAGTTCTAAATTTCCAATTTAGTGTTATTTGCATTATGAACTTTATTTTTCTGGCGGTTATGATAACTAGCATTGTCCATTACAATTACGCTTTCCTTAGGCACATTGGGGCAGCCAATCGGTCAACGATATATCTTGAAACGCACTATACAAGCATCTTATCCGCTGTTTCTTCAATCAGGTAAAAATGTTGGGAATGATTTATTGCCCAATACCAAAGGAATTCAAATTTTTTGTTCAATATTTTATCAACCGACGAAGCTTCTTTCATCGGGAATCGGATGACGGACATGATAATTTATTTTGATAAAACAATTAATCACGTGCTTCTTAATGTGACGTGAATGTTTTAAAACGTGTTATAGTGTAAAAAATTAAAAATTAAATCATTTCAACTTTGACATTAAATGACAATAATGTGTAACTTTTCTTTTTTCTTTTTTTTAAAGAAAAAACGAAATTTATGCTGTATGGAATAAATTGCTATAAAAATATTACATTTTCTTTTCAATTTTTAAAAAAAATTTCAAAAAAAAAGACGAAAATATACGTTGCCATTGTAAAGAAAATTAAACCTGTTTTCCGCGTGAAATGGTTGCATTTTGGATACATGTATTAAGGAAACTTTTTACTCAAGAACTGCAAAAAATCGTTGGTTAAATTTACAAAAGTACTTTCCTTTATATCCTGTATATTATGTAAACTTGCTTTAAGTTTTTTCTTAAATAAATCTTCCGTCTTACCCGGCACAGATTAATTTAAAGGATTTATGCCGGGAGAGGTAAGCGTCTAAACTGTACTTGTAATATAACCAGAACAATTATTTTCGTGCTAACTTTTACATCTTGCAGTAAAAACGTTTTAGTCGGTTCTCTTAATCTTTTAACTGTACGCGAATATCCTGTTTCTTTCAGGTTTTGTTTACTATTTAACTTAAACATCACTACTCCCAATGATTAATACATATATTAAGCTTGTTTAACTTCATTATAAATTTGGGAACTATAGTAAATTATCTCAATTAGTTTTAGTTAGCTCTTATTTAGTTTTCGTTGTCTCATAAATAGCGGTTTCTGAAACTGATCTGTACGAGTTTGTACAGTTGATTGTGGTTGTTCTTAATGTTAAGTGACATTTTTTTTCGGAGAGTGAAAATAATAAAACAAGTTTTTAGTTGAATAAATCACTTTATTCTTCCATATATTCTCCCTTAAGCTCAATATATTTTTTCTAGCAGTTCGAATTCATTTATTCCATCTCTGAAGTGATTTTCTGGAAATCCTTCAAAATACTCATCTATAGCTACTATAATTTCTTCAATTGATGAAAAATACTTGCCAGGTAGGAATTTTTTGAGCTTTGGGATCACTTAACAAAATGCCTTTTGTATCCCAAAAAACTGATGCCATAACCTTTTTGGTCGATTTTGACCTGGCCCAGTCCAGTTTGCGGTTTGTTGTCGTAGTTCATGATCGTAGTGGTAAACCCAAGTCTTATTAGATCAATAGATTAATATCTATTTTATTCTTTCGAAAAACATCCAAATGTTAGTTAGAAAGTTTTAAGAAGTTAGAAGTCGTTTTTGATCAGATTTTACCAAATGCGGCACCCACCTTGCCCATAGTTTTCTCAAGCCCAATTCCTTTTTCAAAATATGAAACACCCATTCAGATGAGATGCCCATAGCCTTAACAATTTCACTCAAAGTCAATTGTCTGTCATCCATAACCATATCATGTATAGAATTCATTATTTGTTCAGTAATTGCACTTATTGGACGTCCAGAACGAGGATCATCATCTCGGCCACGTTGAAACTCACCTGCTCACTTACAAACCATTGATTTTGAAGGAGCAGACTCCCTTAATGCATTTGCTATATTTGATATTTGCAATTATATTTATATTATATTATATTTATTTACCTATGATTTACATTGCATTTCCATTGCCTTTAAACCTTTTTTGAAAATAATTTAATCACTGCACGATTTTCAATATTTTCTATTTTAAAAAATAACACTGATACGTTTAGTTGAACTTGCTGTACTTGTACGAATTATTGACAGATCGACTTATTGACATATATATTCATATGAAGCATGAACATTCAAAATGTAGTGGATCATATAGTTCTTTTACTGCTTTATAGATGTCGCTCTGCGAACTCTCAATTAGTCTAGTATTTTTCCACCACTTTGAATAAAAAAAAACTACATCGAGCAAGATCTAGATATTTTCATGTACAAGCTCCATCCGACTACTGCAGAAAATATATCACCGCTTAATCAGCATTGTACGACTTCAAAATTAATTATCTGTAATATTCCCTATTATAAAAAAGGAGTCCGAAAAGAGGACGTTGTTTCCGCTTCTGTTCAACACTGTCATTGGCAGCATCACTAGAAAAGTCTTCATCTACAGTGGAGTTCAGTATGGTATCAACTATTTCATTTCAGATCTCATGTTTGCTAACGACAGTACAATTTTTGGGATTACTGATACAGAAGTCACCTGTATTGTTAATGATATTGCTCACACCTCTCAGTGAAACAGATTAAACGAGTTTTAACTCTCTCGAATCACTTGATGGTCGGCATTAATCTTTTTCGTACACCGGACTTTTTCTAGTGTGCACTGAAGTAGCACCAAATATTGTTCTGCTCCCTTTAAAAAAGGGGATCCAAGCATGTTGCCAGACTTAATGCTACGCCACCAGTTTGATTATTTACTAGAAAGTGCATTCAAAGATAGCTGGGAGTCATGGTCTTCAAGTAAAAAGTTTTTTTCATATTACGGACGGGTGACACAACTGCCTTCCATGATAAGTTGATGAGGACTCTACTCGCAATGGCAAAATATCAGGAAGTAATTTTAAATAATGACGGCCAAAGTACATAAAACGGATAGATTTTTTTTATAGAAGGGTTGGACCTTCGTAGATTAGCTGCAAATAAACTTCTTGTCCAAAACCCATTAAATAGATACAGAATGTTGGCATGTTTTCGGGACACATTGGATATGACAGACCTCTCCACACACTGGAGTACGAACATGCTTTTACTCGATTATTTGAGAATGCTACGACCTGTTCCGACTTTGTTCATCATTCTCATATACAGGAATATGTATTAGATCATTATTCATCAAGTTTTGATTTTAAAATTCTGAAACGTAATAGCGGCAACACTGTTTGATATGTAAATGTTATTCATAGATTGGTGTGTTCAGTACATTATGTCAATTCACCATGGAAAAATACACGATTCAAGACCGTGTAGAAATTCTAAATTAGAAGTCGATCACCACTTTGAGAAAAAATAACTTTTTCCGACGAAGCGCACCTCTGATTCAATGGGTTTGCGAACAAACATAACTGCAGGATTTGGGCTGATGAAAATCCTCCAGTGATTCAGGAGTTACCTTTTCATCCTCAGAAAGTCACTATTTGGTGAGGTTTTTGGGCTGATGGATGATAGATAATAATAATAATAATAATAATAATAATAATAATAATAATAGCCTGGCAGGGGGCGGTTAGTCCGCTTGGTGAGTGGCGCCACCACCTTCCCGAGCTGAGAGGAGTAATCCTCTGAAAAAAAATCCCCAAGCTTAAGGTGGAAATCCATCGTGCCGAGGAGCTGAATGGCACAGGGTTAAAGTGTCTCTAACGATGTCTCCGGGTACCAAGCGCCCTCCGGTAGTAAATAGCTTTCCCATGGTAAATCGGGGCTCTGCTTTGGGTGACCGTTTTTCCCTTGAACCCAAATCTATTTATGGAGAATAAAATACATAATATTATACAAGGCGGTAGGGTTTTGCGGACAAGAACCCTTCGGAACCGTCGGGAGGATTTGTCCGGGGTTGGTGAATCTGGAGCGAGTGGCGGTTCCCAACTCTATGGCACCACAAGAATGGCAATGAAAGAGGCACTCGAACAACAATTAGATCATCTAAGTCTAGAAACACCAAAGACTTTACTACAAAATCAACAGAGAGCGGAAATTAATACTGGAGTAGAAGATCAAAATACCCCGGTACTTGCTGGCTCGCCCCTAATAAGGAAGGCTGTCACTAGGACCGAACGCACTCCACGTATCAGATGGACACGCGAAATGAATATTGATGTAATGCGTGCCTATTACTACGTAAACCAGTGCGGAGATAATCCGCTCCCTGGATGGAGGCATGCATTCCACCAAGAATATAAAAAGAGGTTCCCTGAAACTCAGCTGTCGGAACAAAACTTAGCCGCCCGTAAAAATGTAATTCTAAGGAAAAACTATCTAACCGAATCGGAATTAATGAACATCAAGAGAGAAATCGGTAATGAACTACATCAAAACATTACATATCAACAACATAAAGAAGATACTATAGACGTTCTTAACTCGAATACAGAGGAGAAACAAGTAGAACAAACTCAAAATGTATCACCAGAAGCATAATCGTCTAAAAATGAAGAATCAATCTCGCAACGTAACTTTTCTAACATACGAGAGAAGTTTTACAGCAATTTGGCCAGTTTTACTGGCTCAAACCCATTGAATAGACCAAAAATTCCAGTACTGCATAATATTGCTAAATCACGTATTACTCTAATGCAGATTAATAGAGTTTTGGAATCACATCTATCTGGGATGACAAATTTAAGCGATATACATCTTGCATTATATTGTGCAGCAGTGACTGTCATCGAAATTTCAGGTCAAAAGACTTACACCCATAATGCGGCTGGTCGTAGTATCCAGAAAAATACACCTGTCTGGAAAACGCGCCTTGAAAACAATATCAATGAGTTCCGGAGGAAAGTTGACACTATCTCAGAGTATCTTTCTGGTAATCAGTCAAATAAAGTAGCGAGAAAAGCAAAAATAATTGCCAATAAATCTGGCATTGACTTCGATGATTCAAACCTGACAGAAAAATTGTTGGATCTAAAAGATCGGTTTAGGCAAAAAGCTAAATCGAAAGGAGCTAGGCTAGCAAGATATAATGAACTAGAAAAGCGAAAACATCAAAATTCAGTATTTGCAAACAGCCAAAAGAAATTTTATAGACAACTCGAAGCAGAAGGTAACAGCAAGTCAGAACTTGGGAATATCGATATGTCTTCCTTTGCGGAATATTGGAGATCGGCTTGGAAAAAATCAGACGGCTACGAAAAATTGGCTCCTTGGGTTAAAACTATTCAAGAACAGACAAATGCTCTCCCAGATATGGAGTCTAACGATTTCATAGAGATTGACATTTGCACTGCTGTCAGGAAGACTCACAACTGGAAGGCGCCTGGACCAGATGGATTGCATAACTTCTGGATTAAAAGCTTTACAGCCGCCTATCCCGTACTTGCAAATGCATTTAAAGAGGTTTTAATAAATCCAGACACTTTCCCTGACTTTCTAATGGAGGGCAATACATACCTACTGTTCAAAAAAGGGGACGTTAAGCAACCCAATAACTACAGACCAATCACATGTCTGTCAGTGTTATATAAACTGTTCACAGCCCTACTCAATGAAAAAATCTACCAACATTGTGATAAAAACAACATTTTTGAAGAAGAACAGAAAGGATGTATAAGAGCAAGTATGGGCTGCAAGGAACAATTGACGATCGATGCTGTAGTTCTTGAGCAAGCGCGAAAAAGAAAACGCAACTTAAATATCTGCTATATAGACTACAAGAAAGCATTCGATAGTGTCCCTCACGATTGGTTGGTTGAGGTTCTGAATTTCTATAAAATTAGCCCCCAGATTATTAATTCTTTAAAGTGCCTGATGGGGAAGTGGAAAACGAATCTTTTTGTCGGCCAACAATGCATTGCTGCTACAAATATCGAGAGGGGAATTTTTCAGGGAGATTCCCTTTCTCCAATTTGGTTCTGTTTAGCATTGAACCCTTTGTCCACACTACTCAACAACAGCAATATTGGATATAAACTTAACATGAGGAATCCAAGAAAGCTCTCTCATCTACTATATATGGATGACCTTAAATTATATGGAGAAACTAGAGAAAAATTAAACTCATTGATAAAAAAGGTTGAAACATTCAGTAGGGATATCAAAATGTCATTCGGACTGGACAAATGCTCTACCATTAGTATACAGAAGGGAAAGGTTCAGAGTCAACATTCAACACTTTGTAACATACAACAACTAGCACCAGAAGAATCCTACAAATATTTAGGAATACCCCAAAAGCATAAACTTGATCATAACCAGTTAAAGAAGGACTTTTCCACTCTATACCAAAAGAGACTTACAAAACTTTTAAACACCAAACTGAACGGAGGAAACCTCATTAGAGCGATCAACGGTTGGGCGGTGCCAACTCTGACATATTCTTTCGGCATAGTTAAATGGTCAGAAACTGACCTTGATGAACTTGATAGGTTGACGCTGTCTCAATCAAGAAAATAGAATGAGAAAACACTTCCTTGATTCAAACAGTACGTTAATGAAATTGGTTGCAAATGAGGATCGGGGTTTCACCCCACTGAACCTAAATAAACAAAATCGTATTGATAGCAGAACAACACTCACGGACTGTGTTCGAGAATGGAAAGGACAAACATTGCATGGAAGGTTTCCTAAGTCACTCGAAGATGAAACCCAGAAACAGAAGGTTTCGCGATATCTATTCAAGATAGGGTAACAAGGACAAAAAACTATAAAAAGCACATACTGCATTTGGACGTAGTCGATAAGTGCAGGAAATGCGGTACTTTGGGGGAAACAATTGAGCACCTTATTGGCGGTTGCCCGGCCCTTGCTCCTAATGTTTATTTAGGACGGCATAATCAGCTGGCAAAAATTATACATCAACAAATTGCAAAAAAATACTCGCTATTAGAAAATGCACCTCCTCCATATTATAAGTACTCGCCTTCTCCTGTACTTGAATCATCCGATACCATTCTTTACTGGGACAGACCAATCACTACTGATCGAACGGTTGATTATAACAGGCCGGATATTGTTCTAATCAACAAAAAGGACAAGAGGGCTTTTATAATTGACATCGCAGTGCCACTATCTCACAACATTAGAAAAACTGAGATAGAAAAATCCACAAAGTATGAAAATCTGGCATACGACTTGAAGAACTAGTGGAAACTGAGTAAGGTAGATGTAGTGCCCTTCGTTATATCCGCCGAAGGCCTGATAAGTAAGAGATTTTCAAAGAACCTCGAGAGCCTCGGGATCTCGAGATCGATTGCCATAGTGGGACAGCGTGCCGTGCTCTTGCAGACGTGTCACATTGTTCGTAAGATATTATGCTAGGGTGAGAGGAGCTGAATTGCTTTTTCATCTTGGCATTGGAATACTGGCCAGCATGAGCTGATATTCTACAGTAAGGATGAGCAGAATAATAATAATAATGATAATAATTATGCTAGGGTGAGAGGAGCTGAATTGCTTTTTCATCTTGGCATTGCAATACCGGCCAGCATGAGCTGAGATTCTACAGTAAGGATGAGCAGAATAATAATAATATATGGTATTATGCTAGGGTGAGAGGACCTGAATTGCTTTTTCATCTTGGCATTGGAATACCGGCCAGCATGAGCTGAAATTCTACAGTAAGGATGAGCAGAATAATATATGGTATAATAATATTAATAATAATAATAATAATTAATAATAAACAGGCAGGGGGCAGATAATCCGCTTGGTGAGTGGCGCCACCACCTTCCCGAGCTGAGAGGAGTAAACCTCTGAAAAAAAAATATATCCCCAAGCTCAAAATGGAAATCCATCGTGCCGAGGAGCTGAATGGCACAGGGTTAAAGTGTCTCGAACGATGTCTCCGGATACTTAGAGCCCTCCGGTAGTAAATAGCTTTCCTAAGGTAGATCGGGGCTCTGCCTTGGGTGACCGTTTTTCCCTTGAACCCAAAAATTTTTTTTATGGAGACTGAAACAGATAATGGTATTATACAAGGCGGTAGGGTTTTGCGGACAAGAACCCTTCGGAACCGTCGGCAGAATTTGTCCGGGGTTGGTGAATCTGGAGCGAGTGGCAGTTCTCAACTCTATGGCACCACAAGAATGGCAACGAAAAAGGTTCCCGAGCAACAATTTGAAAATCAAAGACTCGCACCACCGAGCACTTCATCACAAGATCAGTGCAGAATGCAGATTAATAATGAAATGGAAGACGGAAATGTCCCGGTTCTTGCTGGCTCGTCCCCCATAAGGAGGGCTGCCACTAGAACTGAACGCACTCCACGTATCAGATGGACACGCGAAATGAATATTGAGGTAATGCGTACCTACTATTACGTGAACCAGTGCGGAGATAAGCCGCTTCCTGGATGGAGAAATGCACTCTATCAAGAATATAAGAAGAGGTTCCCTGGAACTCGGCTGTCTGAGCAAATCTTAGCCGACCGTAAAAATATAATTCTAAATAAAAAGTATCTCACCGAAACAGAACTAATGAATGTCAAGAGAGAAGTTGGTAATTAATTACACCAGAACGTTACATATCAGCAACATGAAGAAGATAATATAGGCGTCCTCACCTTAACCACACAGGCCCAGCCTATAGAACAAACTCCTAATTTTCCACCGGAGGCCTCACCGGCTAGCAATGAGGAAGTGACCTTACAACAGAACTTGTCTAATGTACGAGAGAAGTTTTACAGTAATTTGGCCCATTTTATTGGGTTAAATCCACTAAATAGACCAAAAATTCCAATACTGCGAAATATTACAAAAGCTCGTATTACTCTAATGCAGATCAATAAAGTTCTGGAATCACATCTGGCTGGGATACTAGATCTGTGTGATATACATCTTGCGTTGTACTATGCAGCAGTGACTGCGATCGAAATTTCAGGCCAAAAAACATACACCCCCAGTGCGAGCAGGCATAATTTCCAGAAAAATACACCTGCCTGGAAAACACGCCTTGAAAACAATATCGATGATTTCCGAAGGAAAGTCGACGTCATCTCAGAATACCTTTCTGGTAATCGATCAAGTAAAGTAATGAAAAAAATAAAAACAATTGCCAATAAATCTGGCATTGGCTTCGACGATCCAAACTTCTCCGAAAAATTATTGGATCTTAAAGATCGGTTTAGACAGAAAGCTAAATCTAAAGGGGCTAGGCTAGCAAGATATAACGAGCTAAAAAAACGAAAGCACCAAAATTCAGAATTCATGAATAGTTAAAAGAAATTTTATAGAGAGCTCGAACAAGGCAGTAGCAGGTCAGAACTTGAGAATGTGGACATGTCCTTCTTTGCAGAATATTGGCAATCGGTTTGGAAAAGATCAGATGACTATGAAAAAGCGGCACCTTGGATTAAAACAATTGAACAGCACACAACTGCTCTCCCAGAAATGGAGTTTAACGATTTCACGGCGACTGACATTTGCACCGCCGTCAAGAAAACTCATAACTGGAAAGCTCCTGGACCAGATGGACTACATAACTTCTGAATTAAAAACTTTACGGCGGCCCACCGCCCACTTGCTAGTGCATTTAAAGAGGTAATGATAAATCCTGATACTTTCCCGAATATTTTAATGGAAGGCAATACATATCTTCTGTACAAAAAGGGTGATGCTAAGCAACCCAATAACTACAGACCCATCACGTGTCTGTCAGTATTTTATAAATTGTTGACAGCCCTAATCAATGAAACAATTTACAAACGTTGTGATGAAAACAATATTTTTGAAGAAGAGCAGAAAGGATGTATAAGAGCAAGTATGGGATGCAAGGAACAGCTAACGATCGATGCTGTAGTTCTCGAACAAGCGCGGAAAAGAAAACGCAACCTAAACATCTGCTATATAGACTACAGGAAAGCCTTTGATAGTGTTCCACACGATTGGTTACTAGAAGTCCTGAAGATTTATAAAATAAGCCCTCCCATCATTAACTCCTTAAGGTGCCTAATGGGGAAATGGAAAACAAATCTCTTTATCGACCAACAGTGCATTACAACTGCGAATATCGAGAGAGGAATTTTTCAGGGAGATTCCTTTTCTCCAGTTTGGTTTTGTCTAGCCCTAAACCCTATGTCTACATTACTGAACAACAGTAATATAGGATATAAACTAAACATGAGGAATCCACGAAAGCTCTCGCACCTACTATATATGGATGACCTTAAACTCTATGGAGAAACTAGAGAAAAACTAAACTCCTTAATAAAAGCGACTGTACATTCCAAGAAAGTTGGGAGGCAGAGGCCTCGTGAACATTAAGAACCTTTGTCTGAACCAGGAGAGTAAGATGAGAGAACGCTTCATTAATTCAAGCAGCACGCTAATGAGGTTGGTTGTTAAGGAGGACCGGGGTTTCACCCCGTTGAACCTAGATAAATTGAATCGTGGTGATGGTAGAATAACACTTACGGATTGTGTCCGTGAATGGAAACAACAGACACTGCATGGACGATATCCAAAGTCACTCGAGGATGATACCATTGATGGACCATTGTCTCTAAAATGGCTGACCGATGGGCTGTTGTACCCAGAAACAGAAGGTTTTGCGACATCTATTCAAGATAAGGTAGTAAGAACACGGAACTATGAAAAGCATATACTACACATGGATGTTGTCGACCGATGTAGGAAGTGCGGTATAGTGGGGGAAATGATTGAACACCTTATCGGTGGGTGTGCAGTTCTAGCCCCTAGTGCTTATTTAGGAAGACATAATCAGCTGGCGAAAATTATACATCAGCAAATTGCATTAAAGTATTCGCTATTAGATAACGCACCTGCTGCCTATTATAAGTACTCACCTTCTCCCGTATTGGAATCATCTGATTCAATCCTATACTGGGACAGACCAATCACAACAGATCGAATGGTCGATTATAATAGACCAGACATTGTTCTAATTAGTAAAAAGGAGAAAAGGGCTTTTATAATTGACATCGCAGTGCCACTCTCTCATAATATCAGGAAAACCGAGTTGGAGAAAACCACTAAGTATGAAAACCATGCGTACGATTTTAAAAACCAGTGGAAACTGCATAAGGTAGAGATAGTGCCTTTCGTTATATCCGCCGAAGGCCTAATAAGTAAGAACTTTTCAAAAAATTTGAAGAACCTTGGTATCTCAAAATCGATTGCCATAGTGGGACAACGTGCAGTGCTCTTGCAGACGTGCCACATTGTTCGTAAAATGTTATGCTAAGTGAGAGGAGTTGAATTGCTTTCTCATTTTGACATTGTAATATAGACCAGCTTAGGCTGAGATGCTGAGGTCAGTATGAGGTTAATAATAATATTCTTTATTTAGCACTTGGCTACTACATACAATCTGTAATTCATTTATATTTATATATGTCTATGCATAATACAAATATATCCAAATATGATGCATTTTATAATAATAAAAATCCAATATATACACACTAGTCTATACAAAATCAAACATACCTACCTATTTTTAGCAACAAACTAACCTATTTTGCCAAATAATGTTTACGGATTCTATGTACAAACATTTCCAAACTCTCTATAGTTTTTAGCTCTGCAGGCAGACCATTGAACAGCCGAATACCATTCCCAAAAAGCGATTTCTGCATATAGGTACTACGTTCAAAATTTAAATGGAAATCCTCCCTTGAGCGAATGTTACATTGGTGTTTTTCGGATCGCGCTATTGAGTACCTTCCAAAATATGCAGGCATTAAGATATTTTGAATTTTAAAAATCATAACAATACTAGCGATCTCAATACTCTGCCACACATAGCACCAGCCCAAAGAGCGCAACATCAAATCCACTGGTGTATACTTATCACAACGCAAAATAATTTGCATTGCCTTATTTTGTAACATTTGCAATCTATTTATTTAATTTTTATTACAACCTAGCAACAAAGAGCAACAATAACTAAAATGGGGATAAATTATGCTATTATATATTAACAATTTTGACCAATTACTTAAGTTATGTGATATTCTACGAAAGAACCCTATTTTTTTACCAATTTTTTTAGTCATGTAATTTACATGAGCACATAACTTCAATTATGAATCAAGAATTACACTATTCTTTCCAATGTAAATATTATAATTTTTATCAATAAACGACTTGCAAATACCCCTCCTTATATATTTTGTTTTCTCAGAATATAATTTTAATTTGTTCACACATAGCCAATTATATAATATAGACAGTTGTAAAATAAGATCTTTCACCATTTGGTCATAATTCCCGTTATTGAAAGGAGTGTATCGTCTGCAAACAAATTTAAGTCTAATTTTTTAAAAATCTTATACAGATCTTTGATGTATATAAGAAACAAAAAGGGACCTAACACGCTCCCTTGTGGGATACCAATATCATTTTCCAGAATTCCTGATATAGCACCATTTACTTTTGTTCGTTGAAAGCGGTTACTCAAATAATGTTTAAGCCATTTTATAACACAAGATTTCACTCCGTAACATTGTAGCTTCAGAATCAGATCTTCTCTGTTTATAGTCTCAAATGCACGTCTCAGGTCCACAAATACACCAATCACAACATTATCGTCACCAATATCTTGGCGCCATTTCGTACAAAGATGTTGCAGTGCAGACTCGCATGAATGTTTATATCTATGTATATAGTATCTACGCAACTGTCTTCACACCACTATTTCCAATATTTTGTCAACCATCGGCAATAGATTGATTGGCCTAAAATCCTCTGCTAATACAGGGTTTTCAACCTTTGCTATTGGAACAATGATGCTCACTTTCGCATTCCTTGGAACTCGACCACCGGACAACCACGTATTGATTAAATGCAGTAATGGATAACCCACCTGCTGAAATACGCCCTTTAAAAATTTTATATTACAAATATCATCAGATGTGGACTTATTTTTTAAATTCATTACAATATCTCTTAATTGAGATAATGTTAATAAACCAAATTGATCCAAACTTTCTTCACTTGAATGGATGTCAACGGTACTGTCAAATGTTTGAATCTGATTTGGAATGGTTCGAGCTATCTCCCGAATACTTTCAGCATAAAAATTGTTAAAATTCTCTTCTAACGTTCCAACACTCTTTCGAAAAAAAAATTGGCAAACACGTTGGACTTTCTGCCATTCCTTCAACATTCGCCACATTTTCTTGCTATTACCTCTATTACAATCAATATTTTGTTCATAAAATGACATGTTTTCGTTTCTAATCACCATTACAACCTTATTGCGTTTCCTCTTATATAATCATTCCAGTCAGTGTCGTTTCTGGTTAATTTGAACTTCTTGTAGGCCATATCCCTCTCCTTTTGGGCAAGCTTAATGGAATTTGTAATCCACGGTGTTGCGTCAATATTAATTGTTTTTAAGGGTGCCAAGGCATTAACTGTCTCATGGATGTTGTTCTTAAAATGTTCATAGAGGTGGTCCACATTTGTTGACGTGTAGTTCCAGTTTCTTCCAATTAATTCTATTCTAATTCGATCCATATTTTCAGGGCTTAAATTTCTTATCAGTTTATACTTACGTTTTTTCACATTTGTTTCGCATTTAAGGATAAACCCAATGGTTTCATGATCAGAAAGTTGCGAAAAATTCCTACCAGCTTCGGTAAAAGTATAATCATAAAAAAAAATAATCTGGGTAAAGCCCAGATCAATGAGAGAACGAGTATCAAGCGATACACGCGTATAGCTTTCTATCACTTGTCTAAATCCAGAATTATCGCTTATTGCCTCTAATTTTCGTTTATTCGGACAATCACTTTTCCAACATATATTAAAATCTCCGGTGATTACGGATCTGTTTGAAGTTATAACCGGATCATTCACCACATCTTCCCAAAAACCTAAAAATTCATCAATATTACCATTTGGTGACCGATATATACCTATAAATAACATGTCATTATTTAGAATTTTTATTTTCACAAATATAGCCCAAAAGTTCTTTGAATACTTCCCACATCTGACAAAATCCACAGGAACGCTATTCCTGGTGTAGATTATGACACCTCCTGTGTGACGACTATTTGAGTGGTACGCAAAATGTCTATAACCCGGTATTGAAATTTCACTATCCTGTATCTCCTCCGTGATGTGGGTTTCAGTCAAACAACCAACCATAGGATTACAGTCATAATACAAATTCATCACATCCGTTAATGGCTAACACTATAGAAATATGTTAACAGAATATCTTTGATCAGAACTGATAAATGTGGATATAAGCAATGTTTTCTTTCGACAAGGTGGTCCAACTTGTCACACATCTCTCGAAACAATAGGTAATTGCAAGAAAAAGTTTCCTGGATGCGTTATTTCGCGAATTAGTAAGTCAACTGGCCTCTAAGATCATACGATACGACCATCACGTCCTTGGATTATTTTTTTTGGGAGATTATGGTAAATTCTTGCTTTGGTTTTTATTTGTAGTTATCGATGTGTCTCATTTTAAAGTTCTGACACTTTTATTGGACAACCGTTTATAAAGACTGCAACATTCAATGATCTAGTCCAGGGATCTTTCAACTCTCCAGCCTTAGGGCCATACTGATTACTTCAGCAAGTTTCAAGGGCCAAAACCGTTTTAATTTTCCTGCCATTATCTATAGTTCCTAAACCAGTCGCCGATTACGTGCCCTAAAGGAGCATATGCTTGCTAAATTCGTTAGTTGCCGGCCGAATTGACGACAATGGCGGGCCAGATTCGTCCCTCGGGCCGTAGTTTGGAGACCCCTGGTCTAGTTAAATAGTCTGGTATATATTCCTGTGACCATTTTCATTTTTTAAATTTAACATTCAACAGAAAGAAAATTGTTATAAGCCATTCTTGGGATTCAGGTCACTGTGATCGT
This sequence comes from Cosmopolites sordidus, assembly GCA_031761425.1. Classification (NCBI taxonomy): domain Eukaryota; kingdom Metazoa; phylum Arthropoda; class Insecta; order Coleoptera; family Curculionidae; genus Cosmopolites; species Cosmopolites sordidus. The sequence goes on along the minus strand of JARFXV010001342.1, from coordinate 684,468 downwards.
TCTGTTGATTAAGATTTATAAATTGAACTTCTTCTTCTTAATCGTAGTTCCTCGAGCATCGTAACATTATAATATGTATATGACACATGCTGAACCTTGCCTCGCCATTCTTCTCGGCGTTCGTTCGTATGCCGTGATATACAGAAACATTTGTCAATCCTGAGATTTGGTCAACGTAACGTGTGGGTGTTCTGCCTCGATGCCTCTTTCCCTCTATCTTTCACTGCACAATCAACTTTTCAAGGGAATCATTCTCTCTTTGCATGATGTGGCCGAAATACTTGAGAATGGATTTTTGAATTGTTTTGCTGGGTTTTCAGTTATGCTGAGTTCGCCCAAAATTGATTCATTAGTGCGTTTCTCGGTCTACGGTATCCTGAACATACGCCTATTTCGAAGGCATCAATACGCCTTCTATCAGCTGCTTGTAGAGTCCAAGACTCGGTGGCTATGTTACGATGGGGAATATAAATGTTCTCGCCAGCCTCATTTTGGTTTTTTTTACTTATTCCGTGGTCTTTCCATATGCATGTTAATTTGACTACGGCGGTTTTTCACATAGCAATTCTACTTCTTATTTAAGACTCGCAGTTACCTGTGTTTGAAATTTTTGCACACAGGTATATAAAGTCCTAAACCACTTCAATCCCGTCTATGGATTGGCCCGGTCTCCCCCTCCACTGACATATTGACTATCATTATCTTGGTTTTTGCTAGGTTTATTGGTAAGCTCACCTCTTTGCTAATTGCGTCCACCCTCTTCATCAAATTGAACTAAATGCTCTCAATGTTTTCTTAAAATGTTGCATACATACTTATTTCGAATAAACTAGTATACTTAGAAAAATATTTCGAATCGTTTTTTCTTCCCAGGAAATCATACTTGGGACATCGTACTCAACAAGTTGTAGAGAAGGATGCTTGTGGCAGGGTAAATGCACAATTATATGTGCTGATGCTTCAGCCCTGATATTTAGCGATGAGAATTCTGATAGAATGTTGGCGAGTCTACAAGGTGTTTGTGATACTCTTGATGGATACTTTCGTGTTCACGACTTTCTCTTAAATATGTCAAACACACATTTCCTTCTGTTTGGAAAACGCTCGCATGAAACCTTAACTTTTTTATACAATAATACAACTATTGAAACGTCAAAAGATATATCATTTCTTGGATTGGATTGGAAGGTCCATATTGAGAGAGTGGCGATAAGTCTGGCTAAATATTGTTATGCCTTAAGAGTAATTTCTAACAATATTGGTACTGAAGTAGCAATGTCGGCGTATCATGTATTTGTTGGGTCTAGGATGAGCTATGATTTAATTTTCTAGGGAAATTCCTCTGAAACACGGAGATTTTTTTTGCTTCAGAAAAGATGCCTTAGATCAATTTTCAATATGAGATATACTGACAGTTGTGCACAGGTTTTTAAGGAACAAAGAATATTGACCTTGATCGGTATGTATGTGCTCAGCTCTTTTATGTTTGCTTACAAACATACGTTGCTTGCTTACAAAGTTTGCTTTGCTTACAAAAAACTTGTCGTCTCTTCGAAGTATGGAGATACTTATACAAAGAGATATAAATCAAATATATTACATGAAAAATAATATGCGAATTTTAGGATTATTTATTGTTTTCCGTTGAGATATTCAATAGTTTTCCGGCGAATGTCCGAGCTTTACCCAAAAATAAAGTACATGTTTTAAAGGGATATTTAATTATTAATTAAATTTAATATTAAAAATGCATTTTACTCATAGGATGAGTTGTTTAATGACACTCACAGATCTGAGTTGATATAAGTTATTTTAGTGTTTTTCTATAGTGTAATTGTAATAATTGTGAATTAACAAATTACATGTATTATAGGTATTTTTTTCCTTTTTGTGTAGTTTTTTTAGTTGGTTTATTTTTTGTTTTTGTTTTCCTTTGTAATTTTAGGTTTAATTTAATTAATTTACAATGTCCCATACTTCTTGGTTCTGTAACGTTATGCATACATACTGATTGTACAATTTTACAAAGTACGAAGTTTTCCAGTAGAGGTGCTCGAACTTTGACATTTTATGGCGGCCATGTTGGTGAAGCTACAGTTGTCAAATTTGGAGGTTATAGTAGCTAATGTTGGATAAATTATCGTGGAAAGTTACAGTGTTGAGTAACACGTGTAAATCATTATAATTTACTATCAAAATGAGTATTGAGTTCGAGCTACGTTCCGTGCGCTACGTGATTTTTACTGTGTTCACAATTGTCCTCTTGAGTCAATTATTCATCGTTTGGTGGACAAATTCAACTGATTTAGTAAATAAGCAAACAACACCCGCACGTCATCGAAACGTAAGGTCGGCAGAAAACATTGCTGCAGTGAACGAGAGTGTGCAGGATAACGCGAGGCAGTCAATTCCTCGTCGCGCCCAAGAACTTGGCTTTTCGCAGACCTCAACTTGGCGAATTTTGCGTCCGGATGCGTACGGCACGCACCCGTATAAAATTGAATTGACCCAGAAACTGAAGGTAAACGATCATGGGCAGCGTCGAGCATTTGCTGACTGGGCTCTGCAGTAGTTGGAAGTGGACCCTGATTGCGGACGGAAAATCAACTTCAGCGACGAGGCCCATTTTTGGACAAATGGCTGCCATTTTGGCAAATGAAGAAGCAAAGTTATCGCATTTGGGGAGATTACAATCCACATGAGACCAATCAGTTGCAAATGCATCCAGAAAAAGTGTCTGTTTAGTCTGGATTTTAATCCAACGGACTCACTGTGCCGTATTTCTTTTAAAATGAAGCTGGCGCCGCCATAACTATCACCGGTAGCGATCCCGGTACAGGTCGATGATAACCAATTTTTTGTGCCTTAAATTGGAACATATGGATCTCAATGACGTGTGGTTCCAACAAGGTTTCGGCGATGAGGCGTGGCCACCGAGATAATGAGTTTTAACGCCATTAGATTTTTTCTTGTAGGGCTACGTTAAATCACGGGTGTGTGCGAAAAAGCCGCAGACGATTCATGCTTTAAAAGTCCACATAACTACGCCATCAATTATATCGAGCCCGATTTATGCGGTCGAGTCATCGAAAATTGGACCACTCGAATACGCTCCGCCCAGCGAAGCCGCGGTGGCCCTTTGGCCGATATCATATTCCATACATAATGTAATCGAATACTCTTTCAAGTAAAAAAAATAATGATATCTCATACATAACTTGTTTTATTTACATTTAAAGTTCGAGCGCCCTTAATGGAAAACCCTATTTATATGATTTATACATGAAATCATAAAATATTTTGGATCGATAATTCAAGGAGATAAGATTGAACTCATTTGTATATTTTATAAATGACGTATTAAAATTGAGTACGCACCTGGAGTCGATTTGTGAATCAGACAGGTGGGGCGTGGAGGAGGCCTTCGCCCTGCGGATGGGACCCAGAGGCGACCGTACGCCACGACGAACTTCGTGCAGCGGCTGAAACAGATGAGAAAGATTAATAATGGGGGCTCGGCGAGGGGAAATGAACTGAATGACGTATCGACGACAGGTTTGCCCTCCTGCGAGTTATACGGTTTATTTTGCTTGGGTAAAAAAACGGGATGTCACATCCGGACTGACGGTGGGGGCTATTTTGTCTTTTCTTTTTTCGATTAGATTTATTTTTTTGCGTTACATAAAGCTATATTTATTGGCTACTTTGGCATTTTTAGTTTATACTTTTTTTATTTCCATTATTTTTTACTTCAGAAAATTTCCTTAAATTAATTATTTAGTGAAATTCATTCGAAAATCGAAATTCGATTTCAAAATTTTTTGGTAAAATATTTTTTTTTTTATTTCACGGAATTTTCCGGTGGGACATTTATAACTGGAACAAATCTGTTATATATATTAACAAAATTACAAATGTTTTTGAATATACCGTCGAACGATGTGACTTGTACCCAATATAGCAGTTCTTTGAGTTGCCACTGCTGTCGGCAGTTCCAGCAATTTTAAATTTGGTATGAACTGCCTTTGTACCAGCCCATTGCATGATACTGTAAATGGAACCACTATAATTTCCTTTACTTGATAAATTCGTTTTAATTCATAACGCAGGTCTGTATATTTGTTAATCTTTATAGAATAGGTCGGCGCTACATTATCATTCAGAGGAAATTTTATATCGATAATGCAAGGTGACACAAAAAAACGGGAACTTTTTAACAATCTAATAAAACCAAGAGTGACGGAAGAAAAACATATTATTCATAGTAATATGACACCTTAAAATTTGCCATTTAAGAAACATACATTAATATTATAATAAATACAAACATTTAAAATTTACGTCCTTTAGATGCCGTCCTCCTGTACGAATGCATTCTTGAAATTTGCTGTTGAGATTCTTCATTGACTGCTACAACATCTCAGCTGGGATACAGTGAGTTTCATCCTGAATTCTCTGTTTTAGCTCATTCAGAGTTCTTGGTCGAGTCGTGTACACCTTACTCTTAGATAGCTCCACAAGAAAAAATCAATCACACAAATCTGGCGATATAGGGGGCCAGGGAACGTTACCGAATCTTGAGATCACACGGTTACCGAACAATGCTCGCACAGCTTCCACGGATTGCCATGCAGTGTGTGATGTTGCTCCATCCTGTTGAAACCAGGTTTCTTGAACGTGTGGAAAATTTTTCAATTCAGGTGTAACGAAGGATTGTAACATCTCCACGTAACGATCCGCATTAACAGTTACTGTGGTACCTTGTTCATTTTCAAAAAAATAAGGTCCGATGATTCCATGTAATGAAACAGCACGTCATACTGTTACCGTACTAGCGTGTAAAGGGCGCTCATGGACTTCACTAGGATCTGTGTCTATCCAGTAACGGTAGATCTGCTTATTTACGTAACCTTCGAGATGAAAATGAGCCTCATCTGATATCCACAACTTGCTTAGAAATTCATCGTCATTGTTTATGTTTCTTATCATTTGTTGACAGAATTCTAATCGCAAGTGGTAATAGTTTTTCTTAAGTTGTATGGATGAAATTTCAAATCTAAACGAAGAATTCTGCGAACACTCTCCCGGGATATTTCAACCGCAGCTGCTTGCTTACGAATTGAACGCCGTGGGCTCCGTAAGGCAGATTCAATCCAACTTTTTATTGCGTGTTTTGATGGGATGGCACCATGACGTCCTAAATTGTAAAAACGTCGGAACTCTCTCTGCGCAGCTTCCAAACTATCACTGTTTTTATAAAACATTTTATAGCTAACGCAGGTGTTGCCCGTTCTACTGATTCATGGTTATTAAAATGGCAAAGTGTTTACTTGCTCAAGATCACTGTCCCGCAGTGCTGCCACCTGCTCATGGATGCAAGTACGCATTTCAAAAATTCCCGTTATTCTGTGTCACCCTGCATAAGCCATTTTCTTTATTTTGTCTATTAGTATAATATCTGGCTTATTGTGCAGAATGTGGTTGTACGTAGTCATTGGTGTATCCCAGTATATATTCCACTTTTCGTTTTCCATTACGTATACTTATAATAAGGTGTAGTAGTGCCCATGGTGGCAGTGTATGATTTTTGTCACATTGTTATGTCTGGTTAGATAATCCCTCGGTGCAATTATACATCAATTGTAGATATGCTGGATGGTTTCCGGTTTCTCTCCGCATATTCGACACAGCTCAAATTATACTCGGCTTTACATAACTCCACGAAGAAAGGTGAACAATGACTTTAAAAGTATAAAATAAGTTTTTTCTTCTGTCTGGCGTGAGAATCGAGATTGCAAATTCCTCTTCCGCCCTAAATTTCTTAATGTAGCGTCGCGATGTGGAAGCCCTGGGGTGATGACCTTCTGTCCCTTTCTTGTAGATCAATGCTTGATCATTTTAGAATGCCACAGAAAGCGGTCACCGCAGGTACAGCCTATGCGTTAATGGCCGTGATGGCATTTCTTGAATTCAAGCTTGTTTTTAAAACATTTCCCACCCGCTCCTTCAATATAATTTTGAAGTGTTTTTTCACCTCGGAGATCTTTATATTTAGCGCTTGTTGAAATCCTAAGTATTTATAATTTTGATTTCCCAGTTCGTCGACTATGGCTCCATCCGAAAGAACTGCCCTTTCTCGCTGCTCAATTTTTCATTTATTTACATACAAGACTGCATACTTTTCAATGCCAAAATTCATTTTTATTGCTTTACTAAAATTTTTCAATTAGCTCTAATAAGTTTGACCGACAATTGTTGATGATAACTGCAATAAATCTTCAAATCGTCTATATAAAAAGCGTGCATGATTTTATTAATAAGGTACAGTGGCGGCTCGTGAGGGAGGGCATTTGGGCGCCGCCCCTGCAGCCTTTATCCCAGTAAGAACTTATCACAGTAAATTAATAATGTATTAATAGGGTATTAATAAGATGTTAATAAAGTATTAATAAGATATTAATGAGATATTAATAAGATATCAAGGGACTAATAAGGTAATAAGATAGATGATATTGCGGTTTTTCTTATTTTAATTTTAAATGCTGTATTTTCAAATAAATTTGTGGTAAATTGCTTTGACTTTATATATCATTTTAAAGCGCGTTTTTCGTTATATCTAACTGTGATTTTAGTTTTGTTCTAAAAGACATTTGGCCAATTTCTTCACAGTGTTAAATGTAACATGGGCGATAAGCAATTTCGCATTTTTTTTTCCAGTACATCTAGGCCGAAAAGCTGCCGAAACAGCTCGCAATATCAACGATGCGTTTGGTCCAGAAACCACTAATAAACGCACAATGGCGGTTTAAATAAAATCTTAGCGCTGATGAGGGCCTTGAAGATAATGACCGTAGTGGTCTGCCATCGGATGTTCACAAGGACCAGTTGAGGAACTTGGTCGAAGCCAATCCGCGTACAAATGTTCAGGGTCTTGCCTCTGAATTAGGCGTTAATGTGATGTTTCCTAACCATATGCAGGAGGTAAACGACTTTTTGAAGTGTCATCTGCCCTTCTTTTGCGCAATAAAAACAATGCGTTTCTTGAACGGATTGTGACGTGCGGTGAAAAGTGAATTCTTTACAACAATCAGCGACGATGGATTCAGTGGTTGAACTTTGATGAAGCTCCACAACAGTTACCAAAGTCAAAAATGCACCGAAATAAGGTCATAGTGATTGTTTGGTTGTTTGCTGCCGGTCTGATTATTCACAGCTTCCTGAACCAGGGCGAAACGATTACAGCGCAGAAGTGCTGTCAGCAGCAATGGATGAAATGCACCAAAAACTGCGGCGCATGTGCCCGGAATTGGTCAATAGGGGGGCCAATTCTCCCCAATGAAAATGCTCAGCCGCAAGTCTCAATGATTACGCGACAAAAGCTGCATGAGTTGGGTCACGAAACTCTCGACCACTCGCCATACTCGCCTGACTTCTCGCCTCCCGTTTACCACTTTGTAGCGTTTACAAATTATCGCTCGCTACTGGTAAGATCATTTTGGGCGAATTGTATTTGAAAGAGCACTTATATCGTTTAGGACAAGGCCAAGACAGTCTAACTCCAAATCTCGAGGTATGCGGACGCCTTCGCGCCTTACCCTTCCGACAGAGGTATGTAGGTTAACTGGCGAAGCAAACAAACCACTTCCGCTCTGTTCCAGCAAAATCTACAAACAGGACATAAAATCAATTTTCAACGAGCCAAAAAAATAGCGAACATTGAAAACTACGAGATCCGAACAATCAGAGAAGCCCTTGAAATAGAAGAAAGGGGTAAGCTAAATACGCGAACCGACGCTCGCAACATTCCAAAAGTATGGAAATCCCTTCTAAAAAGAGAAGAAACGCGGCAACATGGTGGCGAGGTAGAAAAATCAATAAACGGACGCTCGACAGCGTCGCCGAGCGCCGCAAATAGTCCCGAGGTACCCCGATATAATCTGCGCAGTCGCCGGCCGGCTATAAAAGCGAGCACAACGATCCGTGCACGTCAGTTGGACTCTTCAGTCGAAGCGGACTTGAAAACACTTGAAAATGCCAAATGAGATTTTGGCGAAACGTCGTGACTCTTCACAGAATCAACGGATCGATAGTAACGCGAAAAACATGAGTGAATGTGCCTGAATTATTTGCCAACGCTGTAGATTAAATAGAATCAAAATAAGAAGCTTTAAATTTAATCTAAATGAAAAAGAAAAAATATCCCTCAAAGCCAATCCTGTAGCCCTTTTTTTCTTTTTTACTGGAGCAAAATAAACCGTAAAATTGTGGCAAAGAAAAACCTGTCGTCAATACGTCAGTCAACGCTCTTTCTCTTATCAAATCCCCTTCAAAAAGAATATTTTCGTTATAACTTTCGAAAACGAAAAAGATTGTGTAGGCTCATAAAAAATAAGGTGTTATATAAGTGAAGATGTTTTAAACTAAGACGGAACGTTAATATGGTTATTCGATATTGGAAATTCTGATGTTGGAAACGCAGGTTTTTTTGTCCAATTTCGATTACTAGATATTACTAAAATAATAAACCAGTCTACTAGAATACGAGAGAAGAGTGAAAAGACATATGGTTTCACTTTACTTTTCACACGATACACTTCGTTCAACAATTTTCCAACTTTTTATGCCTTCCAAAAAGTACGATTCTGTAAAGTATGGAGTGTGGAGGTTAATGATTCTTAATTTTTTTAAGAATCATTATGGAATCATGTGGGTTCACAGTCTAATCTCTTATGTTATTTTGTTGCTACGACAGTACCTTTCAAAATGCCATTGATGTTTAAACGATTTTGAGTTATCGTCATATTTTTTTCGCATGGTAAACATGTCGAGTTTCGAACCATATAAAGAGCATTTGCGGCATGTACTGCTTTTCTTGTTCAATCAAAATAAAGACGTGAGTGAAAGTTGTCGTATGCTTGTCGAAACTTATAGGAAATATCAAGAAGGCAGCAAATGGGTACCACATCAGCTGAACGATAGACAGATGGAAAAGCGAAAATCGGTGTGCGAAATTTTGCTTTCTCGGTGTGGAAGAAAGACTTTTTTGCATTGAATCATGACGTGACACAAAAAAATGGATATATTTCGAGAACCCAAAATGCAGAAAATCATGGCTTGATCCAGAACAACCATCAATAGAGACCGCAAGATCGAATCGCGTTGGAAAGAAGAAAATGCTGTATATTTGGTGGGATGAGAAAGGTGTCGTGTATCATCAGTTTCTGAAACCAGGTGAAACAGTTAATACCGTTTCCTACCGTCAAAAAATAATTTAATAATATATAAATAATCAATTTGAATCATGCATTGATCGATATATCGGCTACAAGCTACGATTGATCGGCTACGCGGAAAAGTGATTTTGCAGCATGACAACGCCCAATTATCCCCATCCAGTTTTGTGGTGTCCCACAATTGTCTATGCTCTTTATACTCCATTGTCAATGTTAATCTTTCCACAATTTTCCATATTATGTTATCTCATAAATAAATTCATTCAAATTGTCTTCATTCCTTAATCTTATAGCCTCATTATTACCTGTTCTCCTAATATAGATATTACCGTTTCTACTCCAAATGTACTTAAAACCCAAACCTTTTAATTAATTATTTTGCTTTCAGCAATAGTCGATAGTTGGCAAGCGTGAGATCCTCGTTCAAGAATATTATTGTTTGATGATTATCTATGCTACATGCAGTTGAATCAATTTTTCCCCTGGTTCTACGCTTGGTTAAAATATACTTCCCTAATTCCTTGTTGTGTAAAGTGGTGATTTATCCTTTATAGCAACTTCTTACATCCTTAATGTCGGTCTTGGTTACTACTTCAATTACTTTGAGCGTTTTCTCCTTTGCCATATCGTCTTCATTTTTACATGCTCCATTTATCGCTATGTTGCATTTCTTCCTTTCACCCTCCATGTCGTTCACAAATTGCATACATTTTATTTGGGTTTTCGGGTACACAGTTTCCTTCTGGGCAGTCTCCACAATAACTTTACTTCGCCGCTTTTCTTCCTCAAATTTCCATAAGTATCTTCAAAGTCCATAGCTCTCTTCATACCTTTATTTTCAGACTTTACGTCCTGTAGCTCGGTTTTCAGTTCAAGAATCAGTAGGCGTAATGTATCATAGTTCTCTTGCTCGTTGTTAGTTAACTTTGCTTTGGTATTACTAACATTGTTTGACGGGAAATGGTGGAGAATTTTGGCGGGAATGTCGATAACCTCACCTTTACTGGCACGCTTACAGGCAGCACAAATCCAAACTTTCTCCTGTTCCATTATCATTCGCACTCCGTAAACTTCTTAAGTTTCGTGCATTCTACATGATGCCACTTCTTACATGTTTTACACTCAACATTCACTTGTGTTTTTAGGACATTGTTACCATACGCTCCGCAAACAACATCCTTTACTAACTCCATCTTGATTTGAAGATGGCGCCGGCAGGGTCGCCTAAGGAGGGTGTTTTTTTATAAACTATTCGTGACATTTGATCAATAATTGCATAATACCCTCCTGTGATAGTCTTTCCTTTTTCCAAATAGTGTTCGACGATAATGCCTTGCGAATCCCAAAAAACAGTGGCCATGACCTTTCCGGTAGATGGAAACGTTTTTGTCTTCTTCTGAGTACGTTCGCCGCGTAAAATCCAATGGTTTAACTGCTCTTTCATTTCTATGCATGTTTAAATACGGGTGTAAAGTGGTTGCTGGATTTTGTTTTTGGTCTACAGTAAATAAATCCGATACTCATCGCGCTGATAGCTTTCTCATGCCTAAATATTCATGTAGAATATTTCCTACGCTATCGCCGGAGATGTTTATTGTTTCAACAATCTTTCTAACCTCCACTCTGTGATTCGCCAATACGATATCATGAATTTTATTGACAATTTCTTCAGTCGTAACCTTAATAAAGCGTTCTGGTACTGATACTTCGGTCAACATTTTTTTTTTAATGACAGAGGTAGCACAAGCATTCATCAAAACCTCCCGTACAATATGATTATCCATTTTTTACTCGTTTATCTTGGACGGCCTCTCTTTTTTTATTTTTTCTGGGCCCCATATGATTTTTTCAAAACTTTAACAATTGCATATGATGATCGTTTGATTGCATTCGCAATAAATGCATAAGATTTGGTTTGGCTTCTCATATGCAAATTTAAATGATTTTCATTAGCAGTAAAGTGTCTAATGTGGTCCATGTTTAATTTAATGTAGTGGAAAATGGAACGATTTTTTCTATATCAACATAATAAATTCGCAAACCAAATAAAACAAATTTTTTACATTGTTATCTTTCACTTTTATTTTTTAACTTGTGTGACAATACTTTCGTAAAACAAAATTACATTATCAAACACTAATTTAAATCTATGGTATTACAGCTTTTTACGTTATGTACCTAATTTTACGCTTTTACTGGAGTTAATTTTTTACAATATTTTAAATAGTGGAGAATTTCGGAGATCTGTCTGATCATTTAATAACTGTCTAGATGGATTAACTGATGAATAGTCTAGATGAATTTAATAACTGATAGATATTTATTAGCTTCGATTGCTTCTAAAATATTTATTTTTTTGCTTTTTTGCGCTGTATGTAAAATAATTATTTAATTATTTTGTAATTATTTTGTAATCTCGGGAAATATCTGTCCGGTATCTATGAAGTGGTTCACAAAATTACAATTGTGTTTCTTTAATAGGTACACAGATTTGTGTTCTTTGAATCTGGTCTAAAAATTTCGGCCATTTTGTCCCACATAACAGCTACTGCACTCGTTTCAACTTAACATATAAACTCCAGATTTTTTATTTTGTGATGTTTTATCTTTGGCATTAAAAAGTAATATACTGCTATTTACTGCTAGTAATTTATTTGCATACTAGTAATTTACTGCTATTTAAAATATTGTAAAAAATTAACCCTAATAAAAGTGTAAAATTAGGTACATAGGGTAAACAGCTGTAATACCTTAGTATTTGATAATGTAATGATGTTTTAGGAAACTATAATCACATAAGTTAAAAAATAAAAGTGATAAATAACAAAATAAAAAAAATGTTTTATTCGGTTTAAAAATGAACAAAGTAACGGGCAAATCAATCAATAATTAATTCAATTGTTATCAGGATTAATACGCGCAGTGGTGGTTGGTCCATAAGGGCACGTGGGCACTTGCCCTACAAAAAAATTAAAAGAAAAAAAATATCAGATTTTATAATAATTTATTCTCTGTTCTGTCTATGATAACGCTTCTTGCGACTTCAATAGTCTAACATCCATGTCATTTGCGGTAACGAAATAGATCGTGGGTTGCTGAGGCGCACCGATTAAAGAACACGAGCTTTGGGCACAGACGTTTGTGCCGCTACTGTTTTCTTTACTATAGTGTGCTAAAAATAAAGACAGCAATGCATCGTTTCACTAGTAATCCGGAGATTAAATGCATTTATAACGTTATATCTTGGGCGCTGCCCCACTCTCAGACATTCTAAACGTTGACGTCAGTGATGGGCGGAGCAGAAAATGCCCATTGAAATTCTCATAAGAGAATTTTTGTTTTAATAATTTAATAAGCAATTTCTGTCACAGTTGCGTAATCCTCAAAGTACATTTTACATTTAACATTTGAATTGTTCGTAAAACGTTTTTATTCGGACAATTTCTTGTGTGGAAATAAATCTAAGGTTATGTTACTTTGTCCTTTATGAGTGTTAATTTCAGTTTTGCGGGAGGATTTTCAGGTATATTTTGTTCAATTTATTATTGGTAAGATTTTTTATAAAATCTGTTAAATAAATTGTATTGACAATATTGGTGTTTCCGTTTTAGTTGAAAATGGTGATGTATTTTGTGCCAGACTGTAAACATTACAGTGAACAAAAAATTTGCAGATTTTTTACATTTCCTGTTGATTCAACTGAGCGAAAAAAGGATTAAATCTTGTGAGATAATATTAAATATTTATAAGATGTTTTATATATATATATATATATATATATATATATATATATATATATATATATATATATATATATTTATATATATATATATATATATATATATATATATATATATATATATATATATATATATATATATATATATATTATTAATATTATTCACGTATGGGCCCGGGTGGACCACGCGAAGTACAATTAGAGGCGTTTGTTGTTGTTAGCCTTCCTTTGCGCCCATACTAATTTCATTTTTTCGCTATGAGTTTTTTCCTTTCGTCAGACCAAGTTTTTCCAGTTCTTCCTACATTTTTCTCTCTGGCCAACCTTTCAAACGTCAACCCTTTGTCTGAAACAGTCTCTATCCTGAATTTCACCCTGCGTAACATTTGCTGATCGCAGGTCAGCAAATTAGCTGGTCTTTAATTGCAGCAATCCATTTAATTATTTCTACTTTGGCTCTACTCCTATTTTCATAAAATTCGACTATTTATCTAGTTAGCCTATTTGGATTCATCCGTTTTGTGTCCGTAAAACTTAAGTCTACAAATATTTATCCAAAACAATTTAACATCAACATTTAGTGAATCTGTGGAATTGCTGACTGTTTTGTGCGCCGTCCCTATGACGACTGTGGAAAGCGAAATATGTTTCTCTACCTTCAAACGAATCAAAACATTTCTAAGAAACACTATACGTCAGAAACGGCTGTGTGCGTTAGCAATACAATCTATTGAAAAAAAACTTGTGAAGTCAATTTCAAATTATAATAATCAAGTCATTGACCACTTTGCTGCTCAGAAATTTAGGAGGATGGACTTCAACTACAAACAGATTTAATGGTCATGGTTCTATGGTGAGTTCAGCAAAATTTTATTATCTAGGTACCTATTTGAAAATTTGATGTCTGACAGTTACACGCGTATTTCTACACAGCAAAGTGTGTATGATACTAAGAAATGTAACATTTTTAGTTACGACAGATTTCCCTATACCCATTCCAAAATTTGCTTATACGTGCCCCACCTGTTTTTTCCCCCACGAACTGCCTCTGGGTACGGGATAACTTAATGCACTCTTATTTTTTCACCACCTAAGTACGATCCATTATGATGAATAATTTAATATATATATATATATATATATATATATATATATATATATATATATATATATATATATATATATATATATATTAAACAGCTAATTAAGTTCACCCGTGCTACACATCGTGCCATTCCCTCATACGCCATCCAAAGCGCCAGCAAGCGTCTCCCAAGACCGGTTTCTGATCTTAAGCCGTCATTAGTTGGGCTTAAGCTGGACACCAGAAAAGCGGATGAAGGAACGACTAAAGCCATGGCCATTTAAATTGGCCATGTCGAATGGAGGATGCAATCACATGCAGCCACGTCATCCTGCGGTAAACGGTTGCAGCAGTTAGACTGTGCGAAACCGTTCGTGACCCGTCTAACCTCGGGTAAGTGCCAGGTATGATCGAAAAATTGTGAACCGGGCCCGTGGAAAAGAGTATTAAAAAGCTAAGAAAGTTCACTCGTGCTCCACGTCGTGCTTTGCCATTTCCTTGTCCGCCATCCAAAGCGCCAGCTTGGAAGGCGGATTTTCCATTCAGGTCTCCAGCTTGAGCCCAACTGATGACGGCTTACGGCCAGAAACCGGTCTTGGGAAACGCTTGCTGCATATTAATATATAGAAATAATATACCATATATAATATGGTATATATATATATATATATATATATATATATATATATATATATATATATATATATATATAAATATATCTATATATATATATATATATATATATATATATATATATATATATATATATATAAATATATCTATATATATATATATATATATATATATATATATATATATATATATATATATATATATATATACATATATATATATATATATATATATATATATATATATATATATATATATATATATATATATATATATATACATATATATATATATATATATATATATATATATATATATATATATATATATATATATATATTATATATACTAATATATAGAAATAATATACCATACTAATTTGTAAATTAAACTGGGAGTGGAACTTAATATAATTAAATATCCACTTTAATACTCCCATAAAAAAGGTTTATTACATTTTCCAAGAACTTCTAAGACCTTTCATTATATTTTCCATTTCAGTTATAATATTGCGAATATAATCCGACAGGTTATTCGTTTTTTTTCACACGCCAGTTCATTCACCACAACTTCCGCTTATCCCTACCGTGTCGCCTCATTTTATTTGAAGTTCGTATAGATAAACGCAACAAAAATGTCGCATTCAACCAGTTAAGACCGAATTAAACCGAATCCCTTTTAACGATTAGTGATGATGGGCTTTTACGTGGAGATTGTGAAAAATTGTTAGCGGTTACTAAAATTCACAACGGTATCGATGAAGGAAAGTTCATAAATTATTGTTCCTAACATAAAGAAACCATCTGGAATGCTTGAAATTCTCTTATACTTCCTTCACTTCGAGTCCTGCCATTCATTCGTTTGCAAAAAAATAAAGTTGTCCAATAAGACATCCAGAACTGTAAAATGAGGCACAATGATAACTACAAGTGATAATCCGATAACTTTACCTTGAAGAACAAATCATGGCATTATATTTTGAAAATAACGTCGTTCAAATGTTCCGTTCAGATTTGTCTGGTGGAATGAATCTATAGACACAATTTTTGATTACTTTTTCACCCATATGGTGTGGAATATGTTCAGTGGTGGTTTGAATGTTTCATTTAATGTCAAGGATTGATCGAGGCCATTTGTACGACATAACGACTTCTTCAAGATAAAATAAAAATTGCCGGTTATCACTTAAGGGTTATCAGTGTGCCTCATTTATAGTATTGGCACACTTATTGGACAATGTTATACATTTTCGTTCGATAAATAAATATTTCGGCACTAAATTTGAAGCACACGAATGCTGTTAGACCAATACTAAATCAGGGTTGTGTACCGTTGCCATTGAAATTCAAGCATTGTAAGTTAGGACGTGATCCTGGTGAATCAAAACACCTCGACTCTCTTCTTTTATTGCTTCATGAAATTTGGCATGAAAAGCAAAATAAAATTAAATTATCTGACAGTATAAATTCTAAAACTTCAGTGGCTGAACCACGTGGAGAAGATGGAAACGAATAGAGTAGTGCGGAAGAAGGCCGCATAGTAAGAGAAGGCACAAGGAAGACCAAGGATGGCTTGAGCGATGTGAAGATAGATGACTGAAAGATAATTACTAGAGAGAGGAAAACATCGATAAAAATCACAAAGCTGTGGACCTAGAGGCTCTTAAGCAAAACAATATATTTTTAAGATTTAAAAAAATGTCCAACACAATAATCTTCCAATTCAATAGATTTGAATAAACGACGTTCCTTTTTAATACCCTCAGTATAATGCGATTTGTCCAACTTTGCAAAATAAGTGGTTGTCTCAGCTTTAACTACATCATTTGAAATAAATCTTTGTCCAGTGACAAATCATTCGAATCATTCGAACTAGTATCGCTAGGAACCATATCCAGAGAATGCAGTTCATGTTGAAGCACTTTGACGCATAGGTCATGGAGTTTTGCAGCAACAACCCGATTGTTCTATCCCGCTGAAACATGGACCATTAAAAACAAGACCTCAAACGTATTGATTCTTTTGAACTTTGGTGCTGGAGACGAATCATTTGCATTCCGTGGACTGTCAGAAGAACAAACGCATCTATTATTAAAGAAGTTAATGAAACCACAAGGCTATCTATATTATTTATGAAATAATATTAAGATTCCTCCGCCACACTGAACGCAATGATGAAAGTAAGCTAGAAAACTTGTGCTGCATGGACGGATAGAAGGTTCCATATCATGAAGCGGACCTCCAAAAAGATTGACAGACCAAATTAAAGACTTAGCTGATTTATCTTCCCAATATAGAACCAAGGAAGCCAGAAATAGAGAACGCCATAGGTCACGACTCTTATATACAGATTACGAATAAGAAGAGAAATGATTACTAGTTGTATCATTGCATCGTCACTGTCGTGTAATCGGGAGCTATCGGTAACTGGCATGGACAATTTCACTATCTTGGTATACCAATTTTGTTGCTTATATAAGTAACAAGTAACAAGTTTAGATAGCTCTCTCTATTTGAATAGCAACTTAACACATTGAAAAGGTTGGCGACCCCTGATTTAGCGCATGGTTTACATGGATTTAAGTTCAGCATCAGGTATATGCATTAAAATATAATAGATAGGCAGGTTAAAGTGGAAAAGACAAATATACATATACATAAAAGTACATATCCAAATGGTGTAAGGGGACACTCAGCCACGATGAAGGGTTGGCGGGATTCTCCATAATTACAAGCAGGGAACCCAGTCAGTTCCTATTTGTAGGAGTCACAGCATACGCCATGGGACGTTCTTAGTCTGTTGAGTATCTTCCATTCGTGCACTCGTAGTGCTCCATTTCTGGTAAGGCTGCGGTAGGATCGATGATATGAGCCGCCTGACCCAGTTCCGAAATGTTCCAGAATTCCCTGTATTTAGCATTATTAAGGTTGAAATTTTCGTTGTTCTGCAAACTGCAGTGGGAGGATCTAGACTTCAGTCTCCAAAGCCGACAATAGGAAAGTCATTGTCTACTGGGAGGTGGGAATTTGATAGTATTTTATTGTATT
This sequence comes from Cosmopolites sordidus, assembly GCA_031761425.1. NCBI lineage: Eukaryota > Metazoa > Arthropoda > Insecta > Coleoptera > Curculionidae > Cosmopolites > Cosmopolites sordidus. The sequence continues at coordinate 666,732 of JARFXV010001342.1, read as the reverse complement.
CCCTGACTAGTATTGCCTGTCTGCGCAGAGTGGGAGGAACAATATTGCTCAGAGTGGGAAGCCAAGGCAGAGGTGTGCTTTTTAAACAGCCACTGATTACTCTTATAGTCTCATTGAGTTTGGTGTCAATCATCTTTACGTAGTAGCGGTTTAGCCAGATTTTAGCGCAATATCCAGCAACCGAATAGACCGGGCTAAAAGCTGATGTTTTAAGGGTAGATGCTGCGGTATTCTCCAGATGGTATTTATATGCACGTGTTCGATCCATTATTACTCCTAGGTATTTTGGATAAGAATTGTAACGTAGCGAATTGTTATTGAAGTATACTTAGTGCTCCAGGCGCGCTTGTTTGTTAATAAGGTGGAAGCACAATAACTTCAGTTTTATTGAAGTTTGGGATTAGTCTCCAATCAGCAAAACATTTCCTTAGTGCAGACAGGTCTTCTGACAATATGTTACTAGCTTCCTCTGCAGTTTTACTGCGGGCAGCCAGAGCCAGATCGTCGGCATACCCAAATTTTGTTGACGTTGTGTGTGGCATGACAGTAATAACTTCTCTGAGGTATACAGATTAAACAGGACATGTGTAAGTACCGAGTCTTGAGGAAGCCCGTTATTAGGGTGTCCCATTTTGCTCTCGCTCTTTCCTGTTATTACTTGGAACGGCATGTCGCAGAGCATGTTGTTTAATCGAGTAGTTACCCGATTGCATGGTACAACCTTAAGGAATTTGTATAGAAGACCTTCTCTCCAAATCGTGTCATATGCTGTCATATACTGTACTCAAGTCAACATACACCACAGCGGTCTTCAGTCGTTCTTTAAATATGTGTTGTTATGCTGAACACCTGGTCCACATAGCTACGATGGGGCCTGAATCCAGCATCAATGGAATATCTCAGAAGGCGGTTATTTAATATAAGGATTTTTGTGACTATTTTGTTGCTTCTAGTGTTATTTAAGCGCCCTAAGCGTGCATCATCTTCAGTTGATATCTTTTTCTTTTTTTGGGTTTTTCACCACAAACTAAAAATGTGACAAATTCTATATAGGCGAAACATCTAGACCGTTAGATGTTAGAATAAAATAACATAAAAACCTTCTTAGAAAGGGTGATTTTAATAAATCTAGAATTTTCCAACACGCGTGGAAATCGGGACATAAAATCAATTGGAATAATTCCAAAACGGTATTAAAAGAATCGGTAACTAAATACAGAAGATTAAAAGAAACAGCTATAATTAATTTAAATAAAAATACTCAATAACTACACAGCAAACCTCACCTAAATAATGTTTTGGTAGAATGTCACAGTCAGTAAAAAATATTATTGTCAATGTAAGTATCATTGACATATACAAAATATTTTTACTTACTATCTTTTAGAGTATTATATAGATATTAATATAAATTATTTTTAGATTCGTTTAGAAAACAAGAAAAGAATGCCTCCCAAAACGTTAACGTTCAAAGTTTGTATTTATTTTAGAAAATGTTATATTTTTTTAATTTTATTACAAAATTTATTACAAAAAAAGAATCACTGAGAAATGTGTCACCCTTTGTGTTTTTTACCCAGTAGTTTTTTTTATTTACATAAGAACAAATATTCTTGATGTTTTTGAGTTTTAGTTCGTGACGAAAAACCCCAAAAAAACATATATGAACACACCACAACCATTTAGACAATATCTGCAGTGGATGTTGGATCACATTTAAATTCAACAGTCTTGTTTTTTACTATTGAAAACGAAAGTAAAGAGTCCGTCAAAGTGAAATCTGACACATTTTGGCATGTTCGTTGTGGTTAATCATGATAAAACAAAGTACTTTATGATAGCTCCAACATCAGTTTCATAATCTATGTTTCAAAACTTGCTTGTTTTACTCGATGGCTTAAAACAAGCAAATAAATAGACCGTTTGAATGAATAAATCATACTTGACAAATATAAGTATTTAGTAATAAATATTACTAAATAATTATGATCATAATTATATAGTAACGATATTTTTGCGTTAGGGCAAGAACTTTTCGAACGACAGTCGTAGCAATGAATATGATTAAATTGATGCGTTCAAAAAGTTAAATTGTCCATGTTAATCATATTAAAAAATGCATGTAAATTGATTTTTTTGATATCTATGTAAAATTGTATGTTGTTACGTTAAATCATTCGTATATGCTTGGTCGTGCAAGTGAAAAAATTCTTGAGAAGATTTTTTTAAATTTCAAGGCAAAAATGGAAAAAGAATTTGTACAAAATTTTGTATTCCAAATTATATTGTGTATGTTGTTACGTTAAATCATTCGTATATGCTTGGTCGTGCAAGTGAAAAAATTCTTGAGAAGATTTTTTTAAATTTCAAGGCAAAAATGGAAAAAGAATTTGTACAAAATTTTGTATTCCAAATTATATTGTAATACAAATTTTTATATTTTTGCACTGTGGAAATGGTGCGAAAATATTTAGGATGTGAACTGAATACTGTGATGTTCTGGGCTCTTATCGTAACGATTTCTTTTGTATTATTCTCACAACTGTTTCCGACGCCAACGCCTAGGGTGGTGTTATTCGTGACATTTGCAGTACAAGTAGTTATCTTATACTATGTTAATTTATACAAAAATGTTGATAATACATTAATTATTGCAATAAAATCTTTTTTTGTCTAAACCTTTAACAAACTATCATCAGTATTCATCTAATATGATTCCGTTCCTAAGATAATACCTTGCAAATTCTAGAAAATTGTGGACATGACCTTTCAGGCCGATAGAAGGCTTTTGGCCTTCTTTGGGACATGTTTACCGTGATGAAATCGGCTTATTCTAGTGAAGACAGTCCGCCTGGAAGAGTCTACTACATGCACCTACTATATGTTGGATAGTCTCAGGCTTTTCGTGACATTTCCTATATTGGTCATTTGATACTCGTGCATCCTTAAATATATATTTTTGATAGTTTTTAGTGTGCATGACTTGTTCCTGAATTTCGCACACATAAAGTCTTCAGTCTCTGTAAACAGACCTCCCCAAGTCAACCTGGTGGTCGACGCGCTGTTGTCGACTTCATGATGATCAAGATAATGCGGATGTTACTATTCTTACTATTAATAATTCATGATTAATATCTAATCTCATTTTACAAATATACCGTTTGTAACATTGTTGAATTGTATTTTTTTTTTAATTGCCTTTGCTCATTAAATAATTCACATAAGCAGAATCTGAGTCGCCACAAAATATACTTGTTTTTCGCTACTTAACTGAAAACTTGTTACTTGTTACATCACCCTCATATACTTGGAAAGAGCGGTAGAAGGCGACAGTAGGGTAAAATTAGGTTAGTAGGGTATTAAGGTGTGCAGAACTGGTTTTAGCAAGGGGAGTAGTGTGATGGATGAGACGCTTATTATGTCATTGATAGAGGAAAATCGTTTAATTGGTTTTCGAGAGATTGTCCCCCGTTGGCTAGACCGAAATCTAAAGTGAATTCCGAAATGGGATTTCGAGACGCATAAATACGGAGATTTGGTTTAATGGGAAACAATAGATGATTCATTCTAACGTTAGACAATTCCATATTAACGAGACAATTTGGTAGCAAGATCCAATTAATTTTAATATTATTATCTATTCGAGGTGGGTAAATTCAAGAGGCATCTCCATAATGTGACTTTAGGAATATTTAATTTATTAAAAATTAAATATTTATAAAGGAAAAATGAAATAAAAAATATAATATTCTTAATTCATTATACAGTTTAGACACAATATATAAAATGTTATGACATTAATGCCATTGAGTGCTATTTGAGATAAAAAAAATAGTTTCAAGGCATTTAATTTGGTTGTTGTTTTATTTGAATTTAATATTCGGACGTAATAATAAAAATCAACTTAATATCTATGAAATGTTTACAGATATTAATTATAGGGGTAGAACAAAAAGATCGGACACTTGTTTATTTTGTAAATACAGCATGTTTATATTTCTTCAATCGTCAATTTTAATCCAGTTCTCGTTTTCCTATCGAAGTAAAAATAAATTCATCATGGGACGTTCAAAATGTTTAACCCCTTGTGAAAAGAAAAACAATTTTACAAATACTCAAACGAAGAATGTAGGTTTCGGTAATTCTTTGATGTACAGATAATTGGATTAAAGAGTCAACACTTAATTGCTAATTTGTTTAAAGATCCCGGGTACATAAAGGGTACATAAAGGGTACATAAAAACAAATATCGAAAAGCCGTCTCTATTGACAGAGTCGCGTCTCTTCTAATAGCACAATGACATCTCGTAAGATTACGCATACAGTAGGTGTGATTCTCAACATTAAAAACGTTAGAAGAATCTTTGAATCACATATTCAGAGGAAGAAAATGAAGACTGCCCCGCTCCTCATAGATGCTCATTAAGAACATCGAAAGCGGTTCGCTTGCGAACATATACACTGGGACAAAGAATGGAAACAAATTTTGTTTTACCATGAAAAGAAATTTAATCTTGATGGGCCGGATGGCTGCCCCATGGTTTGAGAAAGGCAAAAAAAACTCGAAGCGACAAATGGATGGTAGCGTCATGGTTTGGCTAGGCATAAGCAAAAAGTACTGACATCATTTTCATTTTTGGCCGAATGAACAGCCAGGACTACTTAAATAAGATTGGTACACAACTAGGAAAATATTTGGAAACAACGCTAAACGATAATTTGATATTGAAGCAAGACAATGATCTCGTTCATATGGCTCGGGTCGTTAAGGACTATTTTCAACAAGAGAATATCCGCACTTTAGATTTTGGTTCGACATTTTAAATATTTCTAAGGGTTCGAGGCAATTTCAAACTTAAAAGGAATTAAAAAAAGAAATTGACGAATAGTATGTCAGACTTCTTCAAAACAACACCAAGCGTCTTTACCAAACTTTTTCCAATCGAATGATTGATTGCATTTTTAGAGAATGGAAGGGGGTTCACGATCTATTAATATGTAATTATAATTTTATTCAATAAAGTTATTTTTGAAAATCAAAACTGTCCTATCATTTTGACTCGCCTTCAAATCATTATTTGCAAACATTTCTGGTGTAACTAATACTTCTCATCCATATCATTTCATCAGGTACATTTTCCTTTAAGTAGAGTAAGTTATTAAATACAAGAATGCATAAATAATATGGAACAAAAATTTTAAAAATCGCAAAAAGCATCTTTTCGTCTCCGACCTTAGTTCTTTTACTTATAATACTAGTACTAAACAATGTGTTTATGAAGCACCATGGGAATATTTATGCATATAAAATTAACGGCAGTATTTAAAGTTTAAAGAAATATCTAAATAAACGTGCGCAACGCTGCAACTAAAACTCGCGGTAAAGCTTTTTCGAAAAGGAAAAACCCACAAAACAAACTTAATCTATGGAAATTTCACCGGAACGCCACGGAGCTTTCCCGTGGGCTTTTCCGTCGTGAAACCCTTATTTGCATCAGTAGTAGACGGTGCACCAGGCCACCTTTATCGATCGCATTAATTCAACTTTCTTACCCAGGGAAACAAAGCAAAGCCTTTCGCCAGCAAAATAATTTAAAATCATTTCAGCTTTAGGTTAATTCGCGGAAAAGAAACATGCCAACCTGTCTAGTTTTGTCTTTCAAATAGATGTATTTCGGCTTATTGGGTTGGCAACTATAGCTACGCTGTTATGTTATCAATTAAAGCGTTATTCTTTTAGTCTGAAATAATACATCAAATATAACTGGCGGGGTAAGTGTAACACTATCATTTTAATTATTTATAACTTTTAAAAGAAACAAAACAGCCCTTTTTTCGTTAGTATATTTCTAGGGTGATTTTGAGCGCGTCCGAACTCTAAAGTCAAATAAAACAATAACCAAATTAGATGCCTTAAAACTATTTGTTTTATGTAAAAATTACATTCAGTGGCATTAATATTTGAAAACAGTTTCGAACAAATATCCGCCGCGGCTACTTCTGACAAAGCAAATTCTGCCAATCAAATTTCCGACCACTTTTTCAAGCAATTTGTATATTATCTCCGCAATTGTGCGAGTAATATTGACTTCCAAGGCGTAAATAATTGCTGGTTTAGCGGCATAGACCAAAGATTTAACACAACTCTAAGGAGAATAATCTAAAGGCGTTAAATCACATGACCTTGGTAGCCAATTAACAGATTCGTTCCCAGAAATAATTTTCTTACCGAATTGTTCCTTGTGGAAATCGATTGTTGCGTTGGCTGTATGACATGTGGAGTCATCCTATTGCAACATCTCCTCCAGATCAATACCAATCAAATTCGATGATCGTTGATCATTGGTCATCGCGAATGGCGAGGAAATAATATAATTAATAAAATAATAAGAATAAGTTTGAATCTTGATCAACATTGCCAGCAACAGCGCCGATATTTTCTTCGGAACGTACAGTATATTGTCTTGTTATACTAATGTCTATTGTCTTGTTATACTAATATAATCTTGTTTTGTTTTAACATTGAGCAATGTGAAATGCGTTTGAAATTTGTCGATAATTCGGCAAATACATCGCTGGGTATGTGCCTCATCAAATTCACGAAGTGCTCTAAAAGTTTGGCGCACAGAACACTGATTTTAATAATAAATTTCGACAATTTATAAGCGTAGCTCTGATGTTAAACCTTCCATGATGATTTGCCAGACTATACTGAATATTTTTGACACTAGAGGCACGTATACTCACAGTTCGTTTGACAGCGAATCCTATTGGAAGTTCGGACACACAAAAAAATCACCCTTTATTTCATCTTTAAATTTTGTGTTCATTTTTAAAAACTATGTCAATCATATATGACCCATTACCAGCAATGCAACTTTGTGCGGTTCTTAACACATTTTCACATGACTTTTTTCAACATATCTGGTGTTAACCCACAAGAGAAGTACTGGATATGGGATACCCAGGGGTAAATTAAAAGTGTTTTTCCCCTCAAAGTAAAAGTCATCCCCTCAACGTGACCGTTGGGGACCGAGGGGATGGCTTTAAGTGGGGGAAAATTGTACTATCCCCACTACAGATCCCCTCCATAGCCAGTCTATGTGTACACGCCACCCAGTTTATATTAAAAAAAATATATTAAATGGGATAATGTAATCAAAAGACATTAATAATAAAAGACATACGGTATACATACATACGGAAGTGCATCTCTTGAAAGATGCAGCGATTTCAGCACGGTTGATATCTTTCAGTTGTTATGATGAATTGACTTCGTCGGGTTTGTATAGGGATTAACAGTCCTCCATAATAGGACGATCCAAACCTGGTTACCCCCAGACACCGAAGAGATTACTAAATCGACCATTAGTAGAACTTTAGAATAGCAAATATTTTAATCCACTTTTCATAGAAATAAAAAAATTAATTCATTAAATATCTTGACGGATTTTAGAAATGCTCAACTGCTTCAGCTTCTTTAAAAGTATAGAATATTTCTTGTTAAAGAGTATATTTTAGAGTTAAGACTACAGTACCAATTTATTTAACTGTGTTTCAATTCAGAAAAGTTTAACAAAATCTTAGCTTTAAGGACATATGTCAAGATGAAGTTGATTGAACTGAAATAAAGGTTTTAATTTGGTGGAAATCCACGGCAAACTTTGATGGACATTATGATTGCCTAAAAATATTTCTTTATAATGTTCCATTTACATACCAGGTATGTAAATATGAAACCGGAATTTTTGTATTGTAGAAAATACACGTTTATTGTATCCAAAAATGTATTGTATCGCTAAGTATACATTTTTCCCACTCGTCTGACAATTTGTGGATGCCACGTCAAAAAAACTGTTGCTCTTTTGAGGCAAACCAGCCATCGAGCCATTTTCGTACATTTGAAGTGAAGCGCTGCTTAGCAAGTGCGTGTCTCATCGATGCAAATAAGTAGTAATCGGATGGAGCCAAGTCTGGTGAGTAAGCCGTATGTGAAAGTATTTCTCAACTAAATGCCTCAGTTGTTTCCTAGACCAGTTTTAATGTGTGTGATGGTGCATTATCATGAAGCAAAATCATTGTGTGCCGCCTTTTTGATATTCTGGTCGTTTTTGACGCAAAACTTGATGCAAATCGATCATTTGTTGTCGGTAGCGTTCAGTAGTAATGGTTTCGCCAGGTTTTACCACTTTCTAATAGATCACTCACTTTTAACCCCACCAAACACAGATCATTGTCTTCCGTCCATAGCGATTTGTTATGAGTTATCCATGATCTTTTACGCTTATTCTCAAAATATATCCCCTTTGTATCGCCAGTCACAATTTGATCAAGAAATGAATTTCTTTTGTATCTGGCGAGCAGCATTTCGCAGGTGGTTTTTCGATTTTCCTGCTGTCTTTCATTTCATTCATGTGGAAGCCATTTTCCCATCTTCTAGATCGTTTCCATGGCTTTCAAATGGATAGGGACGGCTTCTCGTATCACATTTCATTGATCCGCGAGTTCTTGTTGCGTTTGAGCGTCATCTTCATCTAACAATGCTTGCAATTTGCTGTCTTCAAACTTTTTCGGTGGTCTTCCACGTTCTTCGTTTCTCGCGTCAAAATCATTAATTTTGATTTTTTTAAAACCACTCAAACCATTGTGATTTACCAAGAGCATGCTCACCGTAAGATTCGACCAGCATTCGATGCGCTGTAGCAGTATTTTCAAATGGTAATAAAAAATCAATGCTGCCCGCAAATCGTAGTTTCCAGGCACAAAATTCAACTCAATGTTCAATTCAGCACAATGTTCAACGCTATTACAAACTATGCTGTTGTATGAAACTTGTATTGTTGTGAGTTGAAAATCTTTGTCAAATGTCAATAAGGAAATGGAGCAAATGACGGTATTTGATGGTAACTACATTGACAACTAGGGCCATCTATGGACAAATTCCGGTTTCAAATTTACAGACCTGGTAAAATGAAACACAATGATGACTACACGAGATAATCCGGTAATTTATATTTTATCTTGAAGAACAAATAATCGCATTATGTTTCAAAAACAATGACGTTCACTATGTCCCCATCGGTTTCGTCTGGTGGAATACATTTTGGAGACCATCATACCAACATCAGCAACTGCACCTCCAATACGAGGAGAGTGGAGGGGTCGTTCATGGAGTTCACAAGGATTACGTTCAGTCAAATAGCGACAATTCTGTTGATTTTGGGTTCCACTGATAAGGAAGTGATTCTCTTAGGTTTCTCTTCTTAACTTCCTCACTTAATTTCTTGAATCAATATCATTCGGTAAGGATGCAGTTTCAAATTGGCATATAGAGTCCTCTTCAAATTCAGACTTGATATCCCCAGTAACATGGCATGCTTATGAGGGAATCAGCTTGAGTTGCTTCACATGAATTGCTAAAATGGATGTTCTCTTATTGCTTGCACATTTTCTGGTGATCTAACGATCCTAGTTCTGCTAGGTAATTCGCTTCATTTTTTTTCAGCTTCTAATTGTCCGAAGGTTAGAAATCCACCACAAAATCATTTTCCGATCTAGCATCCAAAGCATCCAAAGCACTATTATTATTAAAACTTATAATTAGTCTTAAATTACTAATATCTATAATGTGGTCGTGTTCGATTGCATGTTCGGCAACACAAGATTTTTCATTTCTCCCATATCTAAATTGGGCAATATGTTCTTTATATCTTGTCAATATGGATCGTTTTGTTTGCCTAACATACCCTCGATTACAGTCTTGTCTGTGTGTGTGCGTGTGCGTGTGCGTGTGCGTGTGCGTGTGCGTGTGGGTGTGTGTGTGTGTGTGTGTGTGTGTGTGTGTGTGTGTGTGTGTGTGTGTGTGTGTGTGTGTGTGCGTGTGTGTGTGTGTGTGTGTGTGTGCGTGTGCGTGTGCGTGTGCGTGTGTGTGTGTGTGTGTGTGTGTGTGTGTGTGTGTGTGTGTGTTCTCCTAGATTGCATATAAATTTATAGAGGTCGTTAAAATTTATATTTATTTTTAAATTTTCCATTTCTATTCGACTTCTTTGATTTCATTACGCCACTTCAATATGTTATCCAGCTACGTTACTTGTGGACTTTCTAAATGTCTCCCTCCCTCTCTAGACGTATCTGTCACCTGTTGTTCGTATGTCCGGTCCAGCTCCACCTTTGTTTAACCTAGCATCAATTTTGCAGTCATTGTTCTCCTAGGTTAATTCTCAATCAAGATATGTTTACTTCTTGATTTACATAATATAGCTTTATGAAGTAAATTTTGCATCTATTCAGTTTGTATTTCATTGGAGTCTATTTACATTTCTATTTAAACCTGAATAAATATCATATACATGTTAATAATCCATTATAAACAGACACCAATAATCTATAGTTATTAGGTTTTAATAATAAAATGTATTAAATCCTAACGATTGGATTTAATAAAAAATATAATAAATATATAATTCAGCAAAGAAATAAATCAGAAAACTTAAAATACCGTCTCTTCTTATTTCAAAAGAGAAGAATATTTTATATGTAAAAGTATGAACTTTAGTGCGCAAATGACAAAATATTCATCAGAATATTCCTGCGTCTAATATACCGACCTCATTCTGAAACGTATCAGCGACAGAAATGAGTAAATTCGTAGAGCTTTTGCCTTTTGAAAGTTGCCATTTTAAAAGACTGAAAATAATCAGCAATAGCTTAAGATTTCAATTAAGTTTAATCTAAAAGAAATAAAGAAACGAGTGGATTCCTTGAGTGTTTAAATTACAAAAGAGACATTAAGAACTAAATTGGATTTTTGGAATCCGATGAAATTTTTACGGATGATTTCCTTGAAACTATTAAATTTTTAATTTGTGTGTTTTGATTATACTACTTAAATCAAAAAGTGCCATGACTTTCTTATCTAACCCATTAAAACAATATGTGTCATATATTTTCATCTTTATTCGTGCACACTTATTTTCTATCGGGTTAGATTAATAGTGCCTTTCACCAATTGGTATTGAGCTCTTAGATTGGAATGGTATAATGTCCGATTGTAAAGAATAAGATGAAAATTGAAAAAGGGTTGTTTTTTCGAATGAATTTCGCATTTTGCTTGTGGGCAATTTTGGAAAAAAAATATCGTAATTGGAAAGATTATATATAAGTTTTCTAACAAAATTATTTTAATTTTTTTTCTTTATAATTTAAAACTTATACCAAATTGAAAATACATTTTCAAATCTAGTACCGATGACGTGCCAACAGTTCCCGAAAAAAATCCGAACGCATGTGACGTCACAATGTTTATTTCCCCTCAACATTAGAGACAGCTGATACAAGTGTTTTAGGTTTTAATCAATTTCATGTACAGATAAATTTATTGAAAATGTCAAACCTAATTAGTTATGGTGCCTGTTTCGTACCATTTTGTACAAATACTATAAAAACAACTCCTGGAAAAATGATTTTAAACAGCATGACGTATTAATCCTAAAATAACATCAAACTTTTACAAGCACCTATCAACCTTAAGAGTTCTTATGTGATAAAAATGTCTGTTAAGATCGAATCTTTCTCTTTACATGTCTAGTTTAGTGGACACCATCTAGACTTTTTGAATTATAACTGTTTAATTTTTTATTTTCTCTTATATGTTGTTCTCTGAAATTGTGATTGTGCTTATTAAATATCTAGTACGGTTATTGAGTCTTTTTGACAGAAATAAACCTTTTCCCATATAGGGTTTATTTTTATCTTTAATAATTCTGAAGAACTAGGTTGCACCCTATTGACGTGCCTGAGCAACCCATCCGTGACCTACGATCCAAATGCCTCCAACGAACGGATGCCATCACTGTAACGATAGTCACACATTGATATAAAATAAAAATAAAAAACACACCACAATTTGCTTAGAGGTGGTCTTTTTGAAAAACATACATCTTCTTTGAAAAAAGCTGAACTGAGACACATCTTATGCCTGCAACATCAACTAGAATAGTATAAACGGATTCGTAAAATATGTCCAGATCCTTAGTTCGAATAAATCATTCAAACTCTCTTTTAAGTTTAAATGAACATGTCAACATTTAAATCACTTTATCGATGTTTTCGTCAATTAAAGACATTGAAGATTGGCCAGAACGAGATAAGCCTTTAGTCACTTCCTGCATTCTTTGAATCTTTATATGCTCGAGTGTACTTGAGTTTTCTATAAAGCTATTTGACCGCAGGCATTTTCTAATACTTGCAATGGTTTAGCATAAATTACTATAAAATAAAACTACCGTTTTATTGGATTGTCACTGAATTTTGTTAATGTGTTATGTTTCGCCAACATAGTGGCTCCTTCGGATGTTGCGTATAACTCAATTCAACATATAAACTCACTTAGCATAAGATATTTTGTTGGATATATTTGTAGCAAACTCTTTCGATTATCCATTTAAAAATTCATCCAGTTTACATGGAGGATAGACCGAGGCAAATCAGATCCCAGGGCGAATCGAATCAAAATAAGAAATCCGTTGACATTTTGGACATCGTTTGACATGGAACGCACACAACTGGCGCCTTGCATCTCCCTCTCAACCCGCATCTCCCGACATAGGCAGTTTTTCGATCCCGCTCCTAGATTAGTATCAGCGCTACTCGCCAGCGAGTCGGAGTTCTGTTTGTTACAATTTTAGCACTCATCTAAGATAGGTACTTACGATTTCTTTGTGTCATATTAAGGATATGTGTTGAAACTTTGAACTGAATGTCTTATGTTGTTTGACAATGGGCCTATTTTAGAAAACCGATTAATTTTTAAACACAATCTTAGATGTTACTGCGTAAAATTTTTATTTCGAAAGTCGTTAATATGGGGCTATTCGGATCATGTCATCCGAGGCGAATGGGATCGCTATTTCAAACTGACAGATTACATGTGTGAAGTTATCTATTCATATTTATTTCACTGTAGATGGTTGCACGTACAAAAGAAAAAACAGATGCGGGAGAATGGTCTCAATAAAAGATGCAATAAGCAAAGATGCTCAGCAAATAAAGTTCTGTTCTAAAGTTACAAAGAAGAGTCTCTTTATCCAGAGGTGCCATTTAGCGTCGTGGTGGACAGCCAGCTTTAGACGAGAATGCAGAAAAGGTGTTAGTTGACCGCCTACTGCACTTAGTAAGTCGTGGCTTCGGAATTACGCCCAAGGCTGTTCGAATATGCGCATTTGAATTTGCAGAACATCAAAAAAAAAAAGACACAAATTCAACAGAAAAGCAGGAATGGTTGGTCAGGACTGGTTTTATCGCTTTATGGAAAGAAATAAGGAATTAAGTATTCGGAAGCCGGAAAAGTTATCAAGAGCAAGGATTGATGGTATAAAAAAGGAAAAAGTGGCCGAATTATTTAAGACTTTGGAAACAGTAGTAGACAAGAACAATTTAAGAGGAAGAACTGAGTATTTTTATAATGTAGACGAAACGGGGATACCGCTTAATAATCGACCACCCAACATTATAGCCCAGAAAGGTGCAGAAGATGTCGTCAACATGACGAATGTCGAACGAAGTGAAAATGTAACCGTATCAGCTTGTATGAATGCAATAGGGCAGTACATACCTCCATTTGTTCTGTTTAAAGGTGTGCGTAAACGACACGATTTTCTTATAGGTATGCCACCTGGTACTGAAGTTGTTACGGCAAAAAGGACTGGGTAACTGAAGAAGCTTTTCAATTCTGGTTGCAACATTTTAATCGATCGCTACTGCGCCGAATTTTGGATGGGCACGCGTCTCACACAAACTACTCAGTGGCAGACCTATGTTACCCTTTAGCAATTGAGATTGTTCTTCTTCCTCCACACACGTCTTAGGTTCAAACCGCTCAAAATATATTATCACCAACAAGCTACATCATGGCAACATTCACATTCAAATCAAGGAATCACAAAAGTCGCTTTCGGAAGACTTTTCAAACAGGTTGAATGGAAAATAGGCGTAAAAAAGAAAAGACTGGAGTATTTCCATTAAATGCCAATGCAATACCTGACCACAAGTTTATCAATGATCAGATCAAGAGTTGGCCATTGCGGAGCCCCAAGTTTAATTTACGAGTACACAATAGGAACAACCAAAACTCCAATTTTCAAATACAGAATAAGTACAGCCATAAATACAGGAACAAGTCCAATCCTCAAATACACAATCTGTTGATGATACGGTGCTATTGACATCCACAAGTTCACAACAGTCTGATATAGCCCAATCACCTAGAACTGCAGGAATAATTAGAGAAATTATTTCATCACCTTTTAAGACGTCAACCACCTCTAAGAGAATTGGTAAAACTTCAAAACCGGTCTTGCATTTAACCTCACCTCAGAGTAAAATTAATCTTCTCGAAAAAGAAGCAAAGAAAAAACTTAAGGCAGATAAAAAAGCTCCGGAAAATAAGAGAAAGGCCGATGACAAAGAAAATATTAAGAAGAAGAATAAAGGAACGCCGAGATAAAAATTAAGAGTTCATCTGTAAAACAGATAGATAACACTGTATTTACTGTTTCGAAATATTCATTCATCCACCATCAAAGGATTGAATTCAGTGCCATACATGCGAAGAATGGTGCCATGAAAAATGTGCTGGTATAAGAGGGAAAAAAGGACCGTATATATTTGATTTATGTGCCAATAATTAAAATAGATCTCATTATTCATTATTTCAAATTTGTTAATGATTCTAAAGCTTATGTGTTGAAAATGCATAAATTTAGTAACATGTTGTGAACGATCCGATTCACCCCGAAATTTTTTTTTTAATTTTTAGTCGCTAGTTAAGAGAGTTTATAAACGATTTAAGTTTTGAGTTTATTGCAAAGCCGAATAGTTACTAATTACTCCTTCGTCAAAAAAAACTACATATACTACATTTCACAAAAATTAATTAGGAATGCATTATCAGAACCAGAATTTGCCCTCTGAAGATGCGTTAAAATACAGGGTGCGGCAGAATGACCTCCCCGATTTTAGTTGGACATAGCTGGTGTCGGAGTGGGGGCGCCGTAGTTGTGAGTGCGTCGAAGCATGGTTACGCACATGCCGTTTCCAGTCTGCATCATGGCTTGGTTGGGAGTGCACCGCGCATTCGTCGTCGAGGAGCTCATTAGAAATCGCGGTTCGCCGATATTGACGCAGCGTGCCTTTCGCACCCGCTTCGCGCTTGGGCGACATGACCCCGTTCCTGATAAGAAAACCATTGGTGTTTGGGTGTCAAACTTCAGAGAGACAGGTTCGGCATTAAAAAAGAAACCTCCTGGCAGACCTCGAACCGTAACAGGACCGAAAAATGTGGCCGCTGTCAGAGCTTCGGTTGAGAAGTCACCCCTGCGATCTGCACGAAAACTCGCGGCAGCGCTGCAGTTATCTGACCGAAGTGTTCGCAGAATTCTACACCGAGATCTCAAAACGCATCCTTACAAAATTGCAGTTATACAGGAATTGTCTGAAACGGATTGGGAAACCCGTAGAACTTTGTGCCAACAGCTTCGAAACCTTCCTCGCGGAAACGTTTTGATCTTTACGGATGAAGCTCATTTCCACCTTTCAGGTATGGTCAATAAACAGAATTTCCGTTAGTGGGCAGAAAGTAATCCTCGAGAACTTCACCAACGCCCACTCCACAGCTAAAAGGTTTCGGTATGGTGCGCTGTTCATGAATTTGGAGTATGGGGTCCGTACTTTTTTGAAGAGAATGGTGTCACTGCACCGGTGATTTCTGATCGGTATTGCGCATTACTGGAGAATTTTCGCTGGCCCAGATTGGCTGATCTTTATAATCAACATGGGCAAGAAAATGTGTGGTGCCATCAAGATGGCGCAACAGCCCATACATCTCGTCGTTCACTTGAAATTTTAAGATAACTGTTTCCTGGACATGTAATCTCCTTGCGTGGCGACATTGGCTGGCCTCCTCGTTCTCCAGATTGGGCATCCATAGCAATTATTTTCATCGGTTACGGTCTGTTCAATGTTCTTCGTTGTTGTCCCAAAATAGTGTCCTTTGAAGTTGATTTTCAATATTGGGAAAAGTCAATGTCTGATGAATAAGGTGACTGCGGAGCCACAGTGATGATTTTACACGTCAAAAATTCGTTAATGAAAATCGCTGTGTGGCAAGATGCATTATTATGCTGTAACACCCAGGTATTCTTGATGTTCGGTGTTACACGAATAAAACTTTTTCAACGTTTTTCAAAAAAGTTTGGGTAAAAATGCTGGTTTGTTGTTTGGCCTTGAGGTTGAAGTCTGTCATCGTTTTCGTGTTGTATTCAAAAATCCAAGACTTCTCATCAGTAATGACACGTTCCAGAAAATGAGGTGTTAGCTGACCTCCTACTGCACTCAGCAAGTCGTGGCTTCGGAATTACACGCAAGGCTGTTCGTATATGCGCGTTTGATTTTGCAGAACATAAAAAAATTAAACACAAATTCAACAGAATGACAAGTTCCAGAAAATGAGAGTCGTTTTTAACCAGCGCAAAAAAAAAATTGATGAACAGTTGTGTGAGTTAAATTCCGGGAATCTGTGGACAATTTCGTTACTTTTTGCAGTTGAAGGCCTACCGCGCCGTGGTTCATTTTCAATCAAGTCATGACCTTCTGCAAATGCCTTAAATCATCTAAAAACCTGAAATCTTTGATGTAGGTCTGAATCAAAATTTGATAGCGCATCGTTACTCGAAATCCTTTACGAAAAGGGTTGTTACGAATTACCAACCCATTCTAGGGGTTCAAACTTGTACTGAAGAGACAACAGATGTTGGCCTGCTATCCTTCCATATACGAATTAACAACAAAACGAGAAACAACACTGTTTATAGAAAAAAAAAAACTCTATGCTGCCAGTCTCATTATTTTACTTATACACCTCTTATTTATGGTATGGAATATATATATATATATATATATATATATATATATATATATATATATATATATATATATATATGAACATTTTCGTTGGTTGCTTGACCGGGAAGGAGCCCCACCTATCCCTTCAACTGGATGACATATGTTTCGTCTCTGGAGGTTCAGACTCATCAGGGCGCCGACATATACCATACCATCGAGAATAGGGAGAACCTATCCACAGCCAATAACCCATGTTTTCGCCGACTTCCCGTCGGATGGCGTATATATACAGTGTTAGATTCTCTTGGACTACAATGAGATTGTGGAACACAATAAATATATATAAATATAGAAAGTTAAAGAGCGAAGGTCTTAATTTTAGTTAAGATTCAATTATAGCATGAGATGATTATATTACTTATTGGGAATAATTATTATATATTTCTCGAGGTAAACTAACAATAGCGATAATATAATCGAATTATATATTATAGTATATCATTGTTTACGAAAAATAACGAAGTCATATTTATATATATATATATATATATATATATATATATATATATATATATATATATATATATATATATATATATATATATATATATATATATATATATATATATATATATATATATATATATATATGTATATATATATATATATATATATATATATATATATATATATATATATATATATATATATATATATATATATATGACACTGAAATTTTATAAGCCCCCAAAAAGAATAATAAAGTGTACATTGTTGCTGTACATTTTTGCTCCATGATATATGTTACTTGATTCCGATTAAGTATATTATAAGCAAGTCAACAGGCAACAATGATGACAAATCAGAATACAATGCAAAATAAAAAAAAATGGATCCTTTCAAAGGGTCTTCGTGAGTGCTCGTCTGCGTCTTCGTCCCTATTTGACAAAGTCCTGTATGTGATATTCTTGTCTTATGTCACTTACACACGATTTTTCTAAACATTCTCATTTTCGCTGTTTTCACTACGCATTTTAATCTCCTATTATCTGCTCGAGTCTTTATTATATAAATCATAATGGGCCGAATGCGTGTTTTAAATTTTTTTAGTTTTGCTTCTATACACATATTCTTGTACGAAATTTTACCGTTCAAGCATCCCAATATTCTGTTGCCTTGTTAACTTGATTACCTGATTTCAGAGATTCGATCTTCATTTGCTGATATTTCGACACCCAAACAAATAAAAGACAAAATCTGTTCGATTGGTTGAAATCGTTAGTTTACATCTTACTGTTTCTTTACTTACAACTAGTGATTTTGTCTTTCCTATCGATATTGTCATGTTATATTGTCAGACGACAGTGAAGAATGAATAGAGGAGTCTTTGGAGATCATTCTCATTGTCAGCAACAATATCTTAATTTCACCCGTGGTGAGTTGATAGCCTTAAGCAAAGTTCTCGACATAATTAATTAATTTATCAATAATCAGATTGAACAGCATAGGACTTGTTGAATTTCCCTGCCTGACGCCTGTTGGCGATAATATGTCCTCTATTGGTCGATCGCTTGCAGATTTTTGTATGGATATATTAGAATTTAGTTCCCTAATTATATTAATGATATTGTGAGAGACTCCTTTTTCTTTTAAGATATTTAAGAAGTTCTGTAGCTTTCAGGCATTCTGTGCCCTGACCTTGTCAAAGGCTTTTATGAGGTCAACAAAGCACATAAATGCTGGATTGTCAAATTCCATTGAATTCTCTGTTATTTGTGTCAGTATAAAGAGGGCATCTAAAGTAGATCTGTTATTTCTAAATCTCTTTTATTCCTCTGGAATATTTAGGTTTTTATTGATATCTGAACCTAATATATTTTTAAATTATTTCATTATGGAGTTCAAAAGAGTTATGCCCCTATAATTTTCGGGTTTATTTTTTTACCGTTTTTGAATATTCGAAGCATTGCTATGCTTCTTATGAAAAAAAAATTAAAAGTGAAGAATATATTTTATTAATTTTTTTTTTAATTTCAAAGAAATTTGAATTAATTTTGAAAAATAATTCACTCACATTTAACATGAAAAAGTAAGTCCCAGAGAAAATTAAAGTATAATAACGAAAGGAATGAATAAAAATGAAAAAAATGAAAAAAAATAATAATATACCAAGTAATAATACAGGACTACAATTTGGGGGCTACGCATTCTAAAATCAACAGAAAAATAAGGATAAGTTAAAAGAAACAATTGGAATGTGACAAATTCCTTCTAGAAATAAAAGCAAAAAAAAACAGCTACAGGTGACAGAATTAGATAAGAGCATCAAATTATACTAGGGAATGTTTAATTTTTGAAAGTAATATTTAAGATAGGTAAAGCATAATGGTCAGTGAATTTAAAAATTATACTGGGTGCAACAGAGAAACATTCACTGCACACACTATAGCGTCATAGCATTAGTAACCACGACTCAATGGAACAGTACCTAACATGCGTTCATCGTAATAGACCTTAACAGTGAACCGTCTACCATCTGGTCAACAGGTACCGTTTGGTCAACAGGTATCGTTTGGTCAACAGGTACCGCCTGGTTAAAAGGTACCATCTAGTCAATAGGTACCGTCTGGTCAACAAGTACCATCTGATCATGTTAAAACATGATTAGTTAATGCTAAAGAAACCAGTTCAGCACTGAAGAAGGAGTATCCAGGTAGCGAAAGAACTGTACGCTTGCAAAGAGAGAGATAGAGAAGGAGTAAAAACCTTTTGGCTTTTACTCCCCTTAATTTTCTTTAACCTCCTCTTTCCTCCTACTTAAAATTTGGATGTAATGTTTGCATGTTGCTTGAAACCGATTTCAATTAAGTGACCTGACTAACATTGGGATTATTACAACATTTCTGACCATATTAGCAAGAGGAGATAAAAATATGCTTGTCCAAGGATTATGTGGAAAAAATATTAAACTGTTCTCTTTTATTTCCTAAATAGAGATATAAAAAATTAGTTTGTTTACTAATTTGTCTACTACTGTTTGCCTACTAATTTGTCTACTACAAATCTAATTTAAAGTATATCTTCATTGAGTTAATCAATTTATTCAGACTGCGTAATTGAAACACCCGAAGACCCTTTTGATATTTAAATTATAAAGCTTTTAGACATAACGAATCCGGCCCAACCACTCTGTAAATTGCAAATAATTCATAATTTTGCAATTTTACAAAACTCGATTTTCCAAACTGAAAAATTTCGAAAACAGAGAGAAAAGGGGGAAAATTAAAAGCTGTCAAAGCATTTAACATTAAAAATAAACATATTCACAAAAAACACAAATTTAACTGAGATAGCCAACACTTGATGGAAATTCATTTTAAATAAATAAGCAAAGATTAATATCTAAAATTTCCACTATATTTGAAATTGTATGTGTAAAAATTGTTTCGACACACAGTAAACTTAAACATAATTATTCGACAAAAACTGACATAATAGCTGACAGAATAGCGACTGTCAAAATAGCGAGGTACTGTTAGTAAATGAACAAAAATTTGTTCAACATATATGAATCGCAGTTTACATATATGTGAGCTTGGTAATTGTTTAGAGAATGCATTATCAAATTAGTAAACTCGAAGAGATTTACCACTAAACACCAAATCACTTTTTTTGAATTTCTCGACGCACGTTTCGCTAACCATGTTAGCATCATCAGGAGATGATTTAATCTCTTAGACTAAATTAAACACCAAAGGTTCCAATAGAAGAATTGATCGACACACAGTGCCTTTTTCAAATACGAACTATGTTAAACTAACAATGAGAAACGTAATTACAACCTAAACTGCCCATCGATCTAATAATGCCATAAAAAATGATAGTGCAGAATCCACTTTTTCAACGTCTAGGAGGTACCAATATAAGTTTAATAGCGGTGAAACATTCAAGTCCAGCTGGTTATTTATTATTAATTTCTAGACTATTAAAAATATTTTATTTTTTAGATTTATTTTCAATATGTAACATTTTAAAACTATCATTAAAAGTATGATTTTTTAACATTAAGTGGTTAGCTTAAGGGCAATTATTTTGTTGTTTAGTAAACATTCTTTATGTTCATTGAGCCTAGTAAAGAAAGACCGTCCTGTTTGTCCCATATAGAGTTTTGGACACGACTCGCACTCATTGAAATAAACTTCTGATTTATAGAGTTTGTTTGTTTGAGTTTTATTGTTTTTAATGAAGCGTTTAAGACTCTTGGAAAGTCTACTGACTAGTGAGTGATCAACGGAGAATAACTCTCAGAAGGCATTCAGGCTAATCCAACCGATAATTCGCTTAACTGATGAGCGAGTTCCTGTACCCCAGCAGTTGACCTTGGTGTTCGAGGATCGGTGGATTGGCCCACAAGGGCCCTGGAATTGGCCACCCAAATCACCTAATTTGACGCCCTTGGATTTTCACCTCTGGGGCCGTATAAAAGAACTAATGTACTCTAGACCTGTACAAACTAGAGAGGAATTATTGAACCGTGTTCACGATTCATTCACTAATCTAAGCCCAGGCGAAATTCGGAGGTCTGTTTCTTGAGGAACATATGACAGAGTTATTCAGTGTTTGAACCAAAATAGCAACCATATAGAACAATTATTGTAATTTGCCATTCATTTATTAGTTCTTATAATTATGTTCGAATTTTTTTTTTAATGTTTTATTTGTTATTAAGTTTATTATTATTATTATATTTATTGTTATTATTTATTATTGTTATTTAAAATAAATTTTGATATGTTCCTGTTTTGTTTTCATGTTCTAATTAAAGTGAATTTCTGCCGTTTCAGTCATGTTCATTATGTTTCGAAAAACAAACGATAGCGATATATCGGTTTCTTCCAAAAATCACGGTAATATCGAAAATATGGATTAACAAGAAAACCATTGAAAATAAGTATAGGAAAAGTTATAGCGAATCGATGCAGAATTAAATTCTGCATTTGACCATCCAATAATTTTGGACATCCTGTATGATGTATTTCTACAGAAGCGCTTAGCATCAGTAGAAAATGGATAAAAGGCGCAGTGTTAAAAATAAGGTTACATCTTTCGAAATTTTCAACAGAATCAAGATATTTAAGAAACAGTTCAAAATAGGTATAGGAAAACCTGATGGAACTCGTCATAAAATTTTCTCAGAAAACCAAAAATGAAATAATATACTGGGTATTCTATTTAAAATAAGGAAGTTACTGGCGACCGGAATGGGCGGAAGTGCTCTGAACTTGAAAATATTTTAAAATGAAAGAGAATCTTAAATAAACCTGAAGTCCAAAAATTCAGAATTCTAAGTTTTTTCTAACCATGAAAACTCCTAGCGAACGGCTACCGTGAGAAACCCGGTATAGTTCTAGTTTGATAACCTTTTACATTTGAATTGTTTCTTGAGGCTAATTTCCTGACATTGAAAAACGAATCTCAAATCGAATTTTCCGCCGTATTGTACCTTACTGATAGGTCACTTTTGTTATGCTTTTAAACTAGAACTATATATTAAATGAGCATAACCTTACAATAGTCATACCGTTAAGATCGAGTGCGGAAGATAATCGAAGAGTGGAGGTGACATAGATTTTGCGATAGATATTTGGCAAGCCAAATGATTTGGTTCTTCAGGTGTTCACAGTCAATCGTTTCCGACAGGACCGTAAGGACCAAATTTATGATTAACGGTCACGTACTAAGCGTGATGCCGCTGGATTGTTTTAAAAGAGGGAAAAACGACGAAAAGGTGTATGTAAGTCTTCTGATGAGTGTAGTGAAACTTAGGCTCAGGTCTTCAAAATAGTGCAAATATAAATCTATTGGATTATTATGTATGTAACGTTGTTGAAAGGATTACCAATCAATATAATCAATAGAGAGCGGATTTTTGCACGAGCTCTCGAAATATTACTGCATATCAATGTGTTTAGTCATAGTTATATACTTGATATATCTAATTAAACAACGTTTCTTTCACTAATTTTTTAATTACGCATGCACAACAATACGTGAAATATCTTTTCTTCAATGAGAGCAAAAATATAGAAATTATCTGCTTTGGAATCCTGTCAAAACAAAACTAAATGATCACTGCACAGTTTATCGGAAAAGTATATGATTTTTCAGTATATGATAAGGGGATGTTACAAAAAGTATGCGGACGCTTCACGAAGATACTTGCGAAAGCGATTCAGGATGAAGAGGATTATATTGAATACATATATTCTGGACTGTTCTCTCTAACGATATCAAAACCATTGGGCTTTAAAATCCTTCACCAACTGGAAAATGTAAATTTCTCGTTAAGGTACGCCTCTAAAAGCCGTTGTTAATTTTGCGTCCGTTACATTACCAGGCAGCCGAGGGTCTGCGTGTCGTTTAGTTTGAATCGTCTGGTACAGAAGCTCCAAATTGGTCTACATGTTTCTAATTTCTCGCATTCCGCGGCTGTCACATTGTTTTCTTGTTTAGAGTTCAACTAGTTTCCTCAAGTTTTCTTACTCATGTCTTATAAAATTTACACTAGGATACTGATGGGTGTTGTGGAATCCGCATTCTAACCGAAAAGGCGCCACTTACGTACGAATTCGTATATATGTGTGTATATATGTATATATATATATATATATATATATATATATATATATATATTATATATATATCTATATATGTCTAAAATGCACTACTTAGCCAAGGGGTAGATAAAGCATATGTAAACCTATTAGAATCGATATATGATGGAGCTACAGCCACAATTCACCTTCTTGAAGAAGTATTTCGTAAACTGGATTGGGAACAGGATGGTGTAAAGATTAATGGGGCAAACTTAAACCATCTTAAATTTACAGATAATATCGTTCTCCTTTCACTAGACATAGAGACGCATACAAGAACTGCAAAGGGCTAGCGAACCATTTGGCTTGAAAATAAACCTGAAAAAGAGTCAGATTATGTTCAATAACTTGAATCAGGAGAGAATAATTTCAGTTTTAGGAAGGGATTTGGAGATTGTAGGCAGCTTTATATACCTTGGACAGAGTATTTCAGTGGAGGGGAATACCGCTCGGAAGGTGGAACGGCGTATTAAAAGTGACTGGCAAGCATTTGGCAGGCTCAACATTGTGTTTAAGAGCAGACTCCCACTTTGCCTGAAAGGAAAAGTCTTCGATCAGTGCGTTCTACCCGTTATGACATACGGAAGTGAAACCTGGACAGTCACATCGCAATCAATTCCAAAACTTCCGGTAGCACAGAGGGGAATGGAAAGATGTATGCTCGACATTACAAGACGAGACAGAAAGTCCTGCGCATGGATCAGGGAACAAACGAAAGTCTGTGACATGATTGGAAGAATAAAGCAGTTGAAATGGAGATGGGCAGGCCATATAGCGAGACGATGGGATGACAGATGGACCAAAGCAATCCTGGAGTGGATACCGCTTGATCGCAAACGTCCGCGAAGAAGACCGAAAGCACGATGGATTGATGACATCGTTAAGTATATTGGACCAGAGTGGCAGAGGAAAGCACAGGACAGTTGGAAACATGCTGAAGAGGCCTTCATCCTGCAGTGGATCGACACGGACTGATGATGACGATGACGATGATGATGATGATGATGATGATGATGGTGATGATGATGATGATGATGATGATGATGATGATGATGATATATATATATATATATATATATATATATATATATATATATATATATATATATATATATATATATATATATATATATATATATATATATATGTATGTATATATATATATATATATATATATATATATATATATATATATATATATATATATATATATATATATATATATATATATGTATGTATATATATATATATATATATATATATATATATATATATATATATATATATATATATATATATATATATATCATCATCATCATCATCATCATCAGCCCGTATCGATCCACTGCAGAATGAAGACCTCTTCAGCATGCTTCCAACCTTCACGGTCCTGGGCTTACCTCTGCCACTCGGGTCCAATATACTTAACGATGTCATCAATCCATCCTGCTTTCGGACTTCTTCGCGGACGTTTGCGATCAAGCAGTATCCACTCCAGGATTGCCTTGGTCCATCTGTCGTCCCATCGCCTCGCTATATGGCCTGCCCATCTCCATTTCAATTGTTTTACTCTTCCAATGATGTGACATACTTTTGTTTGTTCCCTGTTCCATGCGCAGGACTTTCTGTCTCGTCTTGTAATGCCAAGCATACATCTTTCCATTCCCCTCTGTGCCACCCGAAGTTTTTGAATTGATTGCGATGTGAGTGTCCAGGTTTCACTTCCGTATGTCATAACGGGTAGAACGCACTGATCGAAGACTTTTCTTTTCAGGTAAAGTGGGAGTCTACTCTTAAACACTATGTTGAGCCTACCAAATGCCAAAAGTTTTTGTTTTACTCGTTTAAGAAATCATCATTTTATTACAATTCTTACTTGTGCCAAATAAAAGTCGACACCAAATGACCAATGTATGTAAAATTGATTTATTATTTTGTAGTCAAAAAATTACACTGTACTAATTGCCTTTAAAAGTAATTTAAAAATAAAAAGTACAACTTTCCACAATACTAATAAGCAGTATTTCCTTCATGGGTCTGTATGCCTTTAGGCGATTTGTCATGCTGTCAATTAAATGATCATTTCAGGCTTGTGGAATTCTCTTCCAATCTTCACGAGCAGCATCTTTTAGTTCACGCACGGTTAGGAGGAGGATTGTTTCGTTTCTTTATGTGTGTATTCAGAATGTCCCAAGCATGTTCAATGACATTCATGTCCGAGGAATTTGTTAGCCACCCTAACTTGGTTATTCCCTCCTCTTCAAGAAAATTTTGTACTGCTGCTCTTCGATGAGGAAGTTCATTGTCATCCATGAAAACAAATCCGTCGTTCACTAAGCCTCGGAACAGACGCATAACAGGATTTAAGACTTCCTCGATGTACACAGCACCAGTGACTCTTCTCCCCAGGACCAGTAGAGGTGTCCATGTACCTCTTATATTACCACCCTAAAACATCACGCTCCTCCTTCAGATGGGATACGTAGTTGTGCTGTTTCAAGTCGGGCTTGTCGACCTGGAGCCCGTCTCATCGGAAAACATCACGTTATTCCAGTTAGAATTATGATCCACCATTTCTCGAGGCTATTAAAATCTTACATTTTTGTTGAAGGGTTAGTTTGGAAACACGAAAAGGTCTTTTGCGATACAAATTTAACGCTTTCAGTCTGCGTGTTATCGTTTGTCCTGAAACATTTAGCCCTTCAAACCGAAGAAGCTCCCTTGATATACCATTTGTAGATCCCAGGAGATTTGTTCGAGCTATCATTGATATCTGTCGGTCTTATGCAGCTATTGTACATCTTTTCTACCAGTTCTGGGGCGATCCTATGCGTCATATGTCTCTTAGAACTTTTATGAATTTTTGATACAGCTCTTTGGGAAACATCTACAATTTCCGCGATATCACTTTTATTAAAGCCCTGTTGCAACAAAATAATTACTCTTGATCTGTTAAAATTATATATCATGTTTCTAGGCATTTTTAAACGAATTGATTGAAAATTGAAAAATAACTAAAATAATGTGTAAATATCAGAATCAACGGAATAGACAACAATCGAAAAACCTGTGTTATCAGCAAAAGAATGCTTTTGTTATTTTCATTTAAAAACGGTCTAAAATAAATATCCATCACAATTTTTAGAGTATCATAGGCGTAGATATCCTGTTTATAAATATTCCACACTTTTGGACATTTTATATATTATTAGGTTCGTATAGACCCAGTTGGATCACGCAAAGCATTCTGACTCATTTTCGAGGGTTCTTTCTGATCCTCCACACATCTCTCATCCTTTCTCCGTGGATTCTCTTTCTCTCCTCGGTCCATTTTGTTTCCGATCTACTCAAAACTTCGCTCTCTGATGCAACGTTCCACATATGTATTTTGTTTCTGTACATTCTTCTATCCTCAATCTCTGTCGGACCCAGTTGTGCCTTTCCCAGAGCAGCTCTGACTTGGGTAATCCATGGTACAGTTGACTTGACTCCTTGTATGTATGTAAGAATTCTGTTGGTGAGTCTTGTCGGTGGGAGTCTACTGATATGTCCATAGAATTTCAACCTTCTTTTTCTTATGTCCGCCGCTATAGTGGACATTCTCTCTGTGGTCTTTGGAGAATGTAGTCTGCATCCTTCCTCTGTCACTTTTAGGCCGAGAATTTTTCTCATAATTTTGCGTTCTTCTTTTAGTATGTTTTCTATGCAGCTTTTTGTATAAAATGTAAGTGTCTCGCTTGCGTATAGTACATCTGGTTTGATTACTGTGTTTTAGTGTCTTATTTTTGCGTGTGTGGATAGGCATTTCTTATTGTGGATATATTGTGTCTTGTCGTAAGCCCTCTTCATCTTCTGTAATCGAGTCTTCTGTGCTATCTTCTCTCCTCCTGTGGGTTCGAGGATCTCGCCCAGGTATTTGAAGTGAGTGACCCTATTTATTTTGCCGTATTTGGTGTTCAAATTTTGGACATCTAATTTTGAGCAGAAAAATTCGGTTGTTTGAAAGAAGATTTGTAGGCCGAATTTCTCCGCACATTCCTTGAAGACTTCGATCTCTTTGGTTACCCTTTTTTCATTATCTGCAAGTATGGCTAGGTCGTCTGCGAAGGCCAGGCATGATATTTGTATGTTGTTTTTGGATCGTCCGAGTCGTATTGGTTTCCAGTGTCCTTGATTTTTCAGTTCTTGTTCACATTCCCTTATGACTTTGTCCAGGACTAGGTTGAAGAGGAGTGGGGATAACCCATCTCCTTGCCGTACTCCAGTTTTAATCAGGATGGGTTCGGAAATTTCTCCCATAAATTTCGCTTTAGAGGTTGTGTCAGTCAGTGTCTGCTTGATCAATCGTAGAGTTTTCAGGTCGAGTCCTTGTTCTTCTAGGATGTTGAACAGAGATTTTCGGTCGGTGGAGTCGTATGTTTTCTGGAAGTCCACGAATGTATATGTATATATATATAGTAATGTGTACGAATGTATATGTATATAGTTTTTGTTCTATAGATATATATATATATATATATATATATATATATATATATATATATATATATATATATATATATATATATATATATATATAGTTTTTGTTCTGGGAATCAATGCATTACGACACGATTTTCATGAAGAGATTTCGCCAAAATTTCGCACTCTCAGTTTGAACAGGAAAATGATTTAATAAATGTACAAAATATTGGTCCACTCTGTCCTTTATGACTGTAATGCGAACGACTAATATGGGAGAGATTTTTTCAGCCAATTGAATGCTGCTAATTTTGGCATGGGAGTTCCGATTGCTCATAAATGTCAACGTCAGTTTCAATTTTGAGAGCATGTGGTCATTAAACGATAATCTCGGACACGTTTATTTTTTAGGTTGTGTATCATATAAAGATAACCAAAAACTGTTTTGGTTTGAATACTATCCAACGCATGTTGTTTCCAATATTACATATTGTAGCGATCTGTCATTTCGAATACAAAAATTTACTTTAAAATCTAAAAATTGCACCACTAACGATGTTGAAACGGACGGCACCAATACATTTTTTGTCGATACAAGGCAAGTAAAAAATGCTTGAGGTATAAAGACTGTTATCCAAGTTATATAGTTTTTAATGCTTGCATTTAAAACTTTAATTGAACTTAAAATTGAAGATACCAAATTAAATTGTATTGTTGGAAGAAGACGATATGCAAACTCCACAACAAATGACAGAGAGGTTAAACATTGGTCGCCGAACTATTTGTGATCGGCTGCATCCCATGGGAAAGATCGAGAAGGTAGGAAAATGGATACCACACCGGCTAAATGACAGAGAGATTGAGAACCGACAAACGGTGTGTGAAGTTTTGCTTTCTCATCATAAAAGAAATACTTTTTTGCATCGTATTGTGACTGGGAACAAAAAATGGTTAAATATTTCGAGACCGCAAAATGGAAAGAGTCATGGGTTGACCCAGGACAAACATTAACACCGAATGCAAGACCGAATAATTTAAAACGAAGACAATGCTGTGCATTTGGTGGGATCAGAAGGGTGTCGTGTATTATAAGCTTCTGAAACCAGGTGTAATAGTTAATAGTGTTGGCTACTGTCAACAAATGATCAATTTGAACCATGCATTGATGGAAAAGCGGCCAGAATAGGCTGCAAGAAATGGAAAAGTGATTTTGCAGCTTGACAACGCCCCATTACACACAGCGAAAGCGATCAAAGACACCATTTCTGCACTTGGCTGGGAACTTTTGCCCCACCAGCCGTACTCACCAGACTTGACTGCTTCCGACTATGACTTGCTTTCACTGATGTCTCCCGTGTTTTCCATGAAATACTTCAACAATTGCGGATATGTTTAAAAATGGCTTGATGTCCGAACCACCTCAAAAGATAGACGTCCGTAGATTGGGACAGTCCGTAGGTAGGGACAGTAATGTTTCTCAGTTGTTTCCCACTATCGATACCAATGTTTTTACTGTTGTTTATTCATTACGATCAAACTTTTCATAGGAGTAAGATTTGCTAGCTGGTGATGCTTGTTTATTAGCCGAAGAAAACCAACAAATTCGTGTAACAAAATGTTCGAAAATTTCCTATAAGTGAGAAAAGTGAATTTTTGTCATCGGTAGAAAAAGGTGGATATAACATTTATAGCATAGTGTTTTTGTCTCTTTTATAGTCCCGAATGAATTTCGATATATCTTGAATAGGGAAAGAAATTTCATGTCATTTCAAAATGGCCACGACATATGTAAGTTACGACAGTTAAGGCACGTAGGTTGGGGCACTTCCAAACTGCCTCAACCTCAATCTCACAGTTGAAAGAGCCAAAAAAAACTATGGTACAAATGTACCTTCTATGTACGTTTTAAACCGACGAAAAGGTACTAAATGTACCTAATGTAAGCAGTGACGGTTTGTCTGTTGATGAGTGGCTGTGTTTGATAAAATGCTTCATATATTTGACAAATTCTTTCTGCTGCCGGATCTCCAGCCGGATTCATTGCAGGTACTAAAGGTAATGAATGATGAAAGGTACTAAATATACCTTTTTCAACTGTACTATGAAAAAATGCACTTTTCTCACTTATGGGAAATTTTCTAAACATTTTTTTCACGAATTTGTTAGCTCATTCTGTCGAATTATATTGGTCTAGAATATTCCATCAAATTATATCGAATTTTCTAGAATTTTCAAGAAATGACATTCGAAATCTTTCGAGAACATTCCAAACAAATCGAAGCTTCGAGATGTTCTATCCCCATCACTGGACATTTCTCCTCGGCCTTGATGTTCTTCTTGATAATCATACGTCTCACTTAGCTATTGAAGCAATTGACTTGGCATTGGAAAACGGCGTTCATATGCTTTCTTTTCCACCTCGCTGTTCTCACAAAATACAACCATTGGATGTTTCAATTTATGACTCAGCCAGAGCATGCTACAAGACCGAATGTAGCGGTTGGCAAAACTCTAATATTGGATAGATAATCGACACATCCCTGAACTCGTTTGCTGAACTCTGCATTTAGCCTTGAGTCCAAATAACATAAAGTCTGGCTTTTCGAAAACGAACATCTTTCCATTCAATAAAAACATTTTTTCTGAATCGGATTTCGTTCAGATCGAAATAACTAATCAAAGTGCAAATGGTACTACGATTCAGAACAACTTGAACGAAGAAGAGCAGCGGCTTATTATTTTAATTGATGTTGCTGTACATAAAATTAAAGTGCCATCAACATCAAGTACACAACAAAACAATAATTGTCACGTTCGCCAGGTCTTTCCTCAGTTTTGTCTAGAGTTGGAGCAGTTTGATCAGCAACACCTTTGAAAAAGTCTGACCGTTGGCGTAAGTCAATGAAAAACACCATCCTCACTTCACCACAAATTGTTGCCGTGCTCAAAAAATAATGAAAGAAGAAAGAAGACAGTGCAAAGAAGCGACGACCATCAACACAAGAAACGCCAGTCAAACCAGTGCGAAGATTGCCAAACCAGGGGGAAAGTCATTGTAGTCGTCGTCGGATATTGATTTTTGTATGATTTGCATGAGAAATTTGCAGGCCATATTAACTCACGACAATTCCGTTGAAGGTAAAAAATTCCCATCGACGATTTCATATGAAGTGTGTAAATATGTCTCGCAGCTACTATACCTGCCAAAATTGCGACTTTAACGAAGACTAGCAGGTGTTTGATTTTCTTTATTCTGTTTTTCATGGCCTTTTATATAAATAAATCGACTATAAATGTTGAAAATCTTGCGTTATTATTTGACATTTTGAATCAATTTGTGCATTTTTATAACTGTTCAAACCTACGGACTACAAATTTTTTTGGCCAAAATTCAAGTATTCTTAAAATTGACAATAACTTTTTATTTTTGAATGTATGAATAATTTTCTTCGCAAAAGTGTAGATAAGAACATTACCTTTCCGGTAATGGAACCGGTATATAGAACTCCGAGAAATATGTATGAAGTCGAATGCTATCGCCAAAAAACAAAATTTGTCCCAACTTACGGACGTCTCCCTTGCGGTTTTTCTGAGAGGGTATCCACAAATGGCCAGAGAGATGGGAAACATATGCAGCGAGCGATGGCGCATACTTTCAATAAACTATTTTCTACCTTCCAAATTAAATGTGTTTTTTTCTATCAGAACAAAATTAGAATTATTAATCGCCACATCTGATGGAAATGTGCTCAGTAAAAGTCAACATGTTCTCGGATATTGTGATTTTATATATAACATTCATACGGCAGAAAAATTATACATTTTTTAATGTAATAAAATATAATCCAAACTTTATAAACAGCAAATAATTAATAATATAACAGTTATTCATCCCGTTAAAACTCGTTCTTCTATCAAGAAATCGTAAATCCACTTACCACTAAATAAACTACCATATCAAGGCATAAAATTACTCGTTATTCCAGACTGTTGTGCGGGGTCGTTGAAACCATAGTCTGCACTGGGGGGATTTTAACTTTCCTATTAACGATAATAATTCGGCCGAAAGCGGCAAACGCAAATATTGTCCCGAGAGGTCCTCTAACCGCTCGGCTTAAAGTTCTACATTAACGAATTTGGTATGGCTGTTAAAGGTATTGTTCATTTTCTCTGATGAATTAACACGCTTTTGTTGTCACCTGCCACTCCGATAACCCAACGACCATGTTTTCTATAAATTAACCAGCATTGATATGTTGATGTCACAAAACTCTATGAAGGTCATAAAATTATTAACAACTATAGTGTTAATAATTATTACTACTACTACTATTACACTATTTCTTGTTTTAACAAAATATATATCAGTTCAACATGAATTTCCACCATAAGTTGCAAGCTTGAGACTCAATTATAAGATATGAAGTCTGTAAGGGCTGCTTAGGGACATGCGAAAGATGGTTAACGTCCTGAGGACGGACCCATACCTCAAGAGAAATGCGAACTTAAACTTATATATTAGAATAACATACAGCTTATAACATATAGTTTTACCTTCAAGGAAAGATAAAATGCGGCCTGTTATGCAAGCGAAATACAAAGTGCGTCTTACGGAAATAGATATGACTCATCTTGTAACGAGGATAAGCGTAGGAAAAGTGCAACCTTTACTAATGCTCTGACAAAATTTCATGTCATTCGGATCAATAGAAGCCAAGTTATCCCGCTTAGTGTCAGTGTGTTTCTATCATCGGTCGAAAAATGATCATCGAACAAAGAGCGAACATTAAGTTTTGTTTTAAATCTGGTAAAACATTTACCGAAATGTTTCAATTAATGAAACAAGTGTATGGGGAGGATTGTTTAAACGATTCAAAGAAGGTCGTGAGGATATCAAGGACGACAAACATTCTGGTCTGAAAAATTCCGTGGTTACCCAAAGTAACATTGAAATTGTGTGTGAACTTCAAAAATCAGCAAAAATCTTCGTTGCGATACATGGAAATGGAATTGAACATGTCCAAAGATTCAATTTATCGCATTTTGACCGATCATTTGGGACCTTGGAAGGTTTGTGCACGCTTTGTTCCACACAAATTGATTGGATTATTTGAAATTGCTCCGAAAATTACTCCGAATCCAACGTTGCAAGGACTTGATTAAATGGTCGAAAAAGGACGAAAACTTCAACTATAGCATTCTTACTGGTGGTGATATGTAATGTTTTCAATATGATCTAGAAACCAAGCATCAAAGTGCCGAATGGAGGCATCCAAGTGAGTTAAATCCAAAGAAAAGCCATCTTGTTTCGGAGGAAATTGTGCACAAGGTTTGTTGTTCCACCTGGTCTAACGATCAATGCTGTGTTTTATCCTGATATTATTAAGCGTGTGTTGTCGCGAATTCGTCGTGTGCGGCCACAATACCATCAACAAGACAATACGCTCATCACTGACTATTTTGCCCAAAAAAACCCATCAACCCACCAAACTCGCCTGATTTGGCTCCCTGCGACTTCCATCTCTTCGAAAAATTGAATTTGCCTATGAAAGGACGGCATTATTCCGACATTGAAGCTATTCAAAAGGCGTCCACCGCCATTCTGAAGGAAATATCTTTGGTCGAGCTCAAAAATTCATTCGTCAACCTAACTGACAGCGCAAAACGTTGTGTTGACGCGAAAGAAGACTATTTTGAATAAAAATAATAATTTTTGCCACAAAAAATAAATATTTGTATTTTCTTAATAAGTCCTGTTTTCCATGAGACACACGTTGTATTGAAACCCTTATGTGGCTGGTTAACAATGTTGCACCAAGGGAATAAAAGATGACATGGGCCATTTATTATGGTCCATTATTTTTTGGTATAAAATGTAAATGGGATTGGATGATTTTTGTCATTACTTAATACTTTATGGTATATACAAAAATTATAAAATTAACCCAATAAAATTTATTTTTCAGTGTTACATTTTTTTGTTCTCCAATACACATTAAATGATTTTTATATGAAAATAAATTATTTTTCAAGCAAATTACGATGGAAATCATATGTAAAAAATGTTAAAAATGTAAAAAAAATGTTAAAAATCTCAGCTTTTTGAAACATAATTTAGGTTTTTTTTACTTTTAGGCTTTTAAACAGTGAAGTAAACCAATTTATGTCGCTATAACATCACTAGAATGTTGATAAATATATTCCCAGACACGAATGCATCTCGAACTTACATAAAATGCAAATTGATACAAACAGGTGTAAGATAAAGTTGCGATTTAACTGAATTCTGTGACCCTGATTTCTCGATATTTTCATGAAACACTTCGCACGTTTATTTTATTTATACACTGCACAATACACATAATAAATGTCCATTGAAACGAAATATCACGAAAGCCGTAACAAAGACCCGAGCGCTTAAAAAACGGTGTTACGATAGGTTGAAGTTGCATCGAAACCGATTGTAGCGAACTAAAACGATTGAATCGTAGACTCGATACCGGTCGGTCGTATTTAGGCGAGTTACGTGCTGAAATTCTTAAAAAGCCTTCGGAACGATCGCTAAGTGTAAAATTAGGTCCCGGTTGTGACGAATTAAAAGGGAAATTACTATGCGATTTGCGTTGTTAATTTTTAGCGCGTGAGAGAAAGAACCGACGATGGGCTGGAACGAGAAGGAGAACGTACGTGAAACATTTCGAGGACTTTCGTGTTAATTTTAGAGGTACGGGTACATAATTATTAAATAATGTATCACCTGGAAAGCGTATATCGGTCGAACATTCATATTCACTTAAGTGTAATAAGTAATTCTTACACTCCGTGTCAAAACGTTAGACACACTTGAACAATTTTGTTTTAAGAAAATATCATATTAATAGGAAAACTGATGTACCAGCTGTGACGATTAATAACACTAGTTTACACGGTTTTTATATCCCAGCTGAAGGTTGTTAATTATTGTTTATTTAGGTAAGAGTTATCCAGAAAAAATAATAAAAAAATCTGTCACGTCTGCTTTTAGAAATATATATTTACTTAAAAATGGAAAAAAAACCTTAGTATGAATAATAAAACAAAATAAAAATGGCTAATTTTCGCTTTCTTTTTATATTTTTTTGGACCAACAGTAACCTCCTAACATGTTTTCATTCCAAAATCCTTCCTATCGTTCTTCGAAAATCTTTAAATATTGGTGAAAGCGTTCCCCCTGTTCGTCACTTATACTTCGTAAATTTTCAGGGAAAAAACTCAAATTCGAATGCAAGAATTGAATCTTCAATGACATGTTCACTCCGAACTGTTGAATTTTTTTAATAAATCAGCAACAATATCATTATAATTTTTACTTTTTTTATTTCCCAAAAATTCTTCGACAACTATTTTGAATGACTTCCATGCTACAACATTTCATTAATAGATAAAAGGCTTTCAAACTTTTTGAGGATTTTCTACGACTTTACGGATCTGTGGGCCAACAAATATCCCCTTTTTCAGTTTTGCTTCTGTAATACTTGGAAAGATTTTTGTAAAAACAAAAATCATCAGAATCACTAGATATAATTTAACTTCAACATCACTTTCATTGTCCTCGATTCAATTACCGGTACAAATTGGATATGGAACATCCTTCGAATGTATAATTGGCTTAATAACAGACGGAATTTTTTATAATTTTTTTAATTTTTTTTATATTATATCCCACTGTCTTCGTAACACAAAAGTAACAGTCATTTTCATGATTACTAGATTCTCTGCATAACATTGGTCAACGAAATGGAAGGTATACGTTATCTCCTGTTGACCACTGGAATAAAACGACTCTACAGCTTTCACAAAATACATGAGGCACTCACTTTTCATCTTGGTTCGCAACAGGAAATCCAAAATAATGAAGATATGCACTTTTTAACGAATCTACAATGGGTCTTCTTTTTTTATGAAAATATAAACACTTTAAGGAAGCTAGGTAAACATCTTTAGATACATTTCTTTCGGGGTATATAAAAAAGTTAAAGTTTGTAAACTAGTGTAATTCTTCACTTTTTCTTAAAAAAACACGTTTAATTTGGGGGAAGGATAAAAAATGTTTTATTCAAAGTATATGCCATCTCTAGCTAGTGCATTTTCCCAAGTTTGTGATAATTTGTGAATGCGCTCCCAGAAAAACCGTACATCTTTTAAGGTGACCCAGTCATCAAGCCATTTTTTGACATCTCCGTAATTGTTGAAGTATTTCATGGAAAGTGAGTGAGATATCGATCAAAAAAGAAGTGGTAGTTTCGGACCGGGCCAAGTTTGGCTACTACGGCGGATGGTGCAAGAATTTCTATCCAAACACAGAAACAATTTAGTTTGACTGCATTTGGTGTGTGTGATAGGGCATTGTCCTGCAGCAAAATCACTTTTCCGTGTCTTGTAGCCCATTCTGGTCACTTTTCGATTAATGCATGGTTCAAATTGATCATTTGTCGACGGTAGCGAAGGGAATTAACTATTTCACCTGGTTTCAGAAGCTCATGGTACACGATACCCTTCTGATCCCACCAAATGCACAGCATTGCCTCTTTTCGAAGGCGATTCATGCCAAGAAAGTAAACCTTCACACACCGTCTTTCATTTTTCCATCTGTCTGTCGTTCAGCTGATGTACCAATTTTCCTACCTTCTAGATCTTTCCTGTAGCATGCAGATGATTACAAATGGTTCGGCGTCCAACATTTAACCGCTCTATCATTTGTTGTTGACTTTGCATATAGTCTTCTTCTAACAATACTTGCAATTCAGCATTTTCAACCATCTTCCAATTGGACATTGTCTTCGTAAGTTTCCACAAATATACGACGGCTTCTACTCGTGTTTTTCTTTTGATCGAACAAGAAAAATAGTGTGTGCCGCAAATGCTCTTTATTTGGCTCGACATTCGATATGTTTACCACACGAAAAAAGATGAATCTAACTCGAAATAGTTTATACATCAATGGCGTTTTGAAAGGTATTGTCGTATCAACAAAATGATATAAGAGATTAGACTGAAAACCGACCCTTGTTTCCAGATCCATCTCTTAAAAAAAATAAGAATTATTAACCGCCACGCCTGATAAAATTAATGTTTATTCGTCTTAAGTTAAACTGAGGATGTTTTTCAAGAAAAAAACTTTATATTTTAATTTATTTATTGGATTTTAGATATGTTAAAATGTTAGCCACACTTTTCAGTTTTATAGGAACGGGGAAAGTTAACAGACATAATAATTTTTGGTACTGAATCATACAACTGTTTCATTGTTTGTTGTGGAATTTCTTCCCATAAAACCTGAATCGTGCTTTTGAAATCTTCCATGATTGAAAATTGTCTTGATTCACTATAAACTCGTCTTGAAAGCATCACCCAGACTTTTTTCGTATGATATTTAGATCTGGAGTGATAGCAGGTCAGTCCAAATTTGAAATAATATTTTGCTCGATTTTATCCGTTGTAATTTTTGCTGAATGAAAGAAGACGTTATCTATTTTTCTTTATTTGGGTTTTTCGCCACGATCTAAAACTCAAAAAATATCAAAAATATCTGTTCTTATGTAAATAAAGAATCACTGGGTAAAAACAAAGAACCAAGCGAAGGCAAATTTCTCAGTGATTCTTTTTTGTAATAAATTTGCCTAACGAATAAAATTTTAAAAATATAAAAATGTTCTAAAAATATATACAAACTTTTAACGTTAACGTTTCGGGAAGTAATCTCCTACCGTTTTCAAAACGAATTTAAAAATAAATTATATTAATTTCTATAAATTATGAAAGTATTCTCCTCCCATTCTATTATCAACAAAATTTCGGAATAGCAATTGGTTCTTCTCTTCCTCCTTTGATGAATAATATTTTTATGGAGGAACTCGAGAATAACATATTAAATAATTCTCTTAAAAAGCCAATAATATGGCTTAGATATGTTGATGATATTTTTGCTATATGGCAACATAACATTGATGATCTAAATATGTTTTTAGAGATGGAGAAGGAGAATAAATTGCCATTCCTCGACACTTATATACAGAATATTAAAACAAAACAACACATTAAAAACTATAGTTTACAGAAAACCGACAAACACAGATAGGTATCTCAATTTCTTTTCCAATCACTCAAAACCGATTAAAATAGGAGTAATTAAAAGTTTATATGACAGAGCAAAACTTGTTTGTACCGACATTGATACAGTACAAAAAGAAACAAATCACATAAAAGACATTTTAATAAAAAACAATTACCCAAAAATTTTTATAGATAAATCGTTTAAAACTTTTGATACCAGACAAAACAGACAACAACAACAACAATAATAATAACTCTCAAACAATTAACCTCACAATTCCTTATATCCGCGATATTTTTGACACAATTGAAAGAGTAGGAAATAAATACAACATAAGAACGACATTTAAAAAAAAATACTCCTAGATCTCTATTAAGAAAAATTAAACCAAACAACACACAACAAAATACCAAAAATGTGGTTTATAAAATTCCCTGCGAATGTGGCAAATTCTATATAGGTGAGACATCTAGATGGTTAGATGTTACAATAAAAGAGCATAAAAACCTACTTAGAAAGGGCGATTTTAATAAATCTAGAATTTGTCAACACGTATGGGAATCGAACCATAAAATCAATTGGAATAATTTTAAAACGCTATTAAAAGAATCGGTAACAAAATACAGAAGATTAAAAGAAATCGCTATAATTAATTTAAATAAAAATTACTGTATTGCTATGCCATCTGTAGATTTAAATTCAATATGGTGCCCGATTCTAAAGAATACAATTAAAAACATTTCAATTAATAATCACAATCACACGTTAAACCTCACCTATATATATTTTTTCATTGTAGTATGCCACTTTCATTAAAAACTAATTGTCAATGTAAATGTATCATTGACATACACAAAAAATATATTTACTTCCTATCTTTTCATAATTTATAGAAATTAATATAATTTATTTTTAGATTCGTTTTGAAAGCGGGAGGAGAATACTTCCCGAAACGTTAACGTTAATGGTAGTGTGTATATTTTTTTAGAATATTTTTATATTTATTAAAATTTTGTTCATTAGGCAAGTTTGTTATAAAAAAGAATCACTGAGAAATTTGTCTCCGTTTGGTTTTTTGTTTTTATATTTTTGATATTTTTTGAGTTTTAGTTAAACACGCCACAATCATTCAGGCATTACTTAGGACGTTACCTTGTTGAAACACTTACGAAACCTCACAAATATTATCAAAATAAAATTGTTATTGTTCTACCATGTTATTGTTCTCCAATTTGCCATCTTGATAAAATATTTTCTTCCTTCCTTAAAATATTTTATTGAAAATGATTCTTTTTTGTCACAAAAATACTTCCAATGCTTCTTAGTCCATGACATGACTTTTTCAGCAAAATTATTCAGACTAATTTGCGGCGAGCATTTAATGCTCGTGTCCTTTTAAGTTTTTTAACATAATTTTTTTGAACAGATTTTGTTCTGTTAATCTCATCAATAATTCAATCATTCCTAACTCTTGTTTCCACTTTGGCTTCCTCAGTAAATGCTGTTGCAGCTTTATAGGAAATCGTTGCAATTTTCAGAATGGGATTTTTTTCTCTTTTTGACAAAGTAGGTGGCATCTCAGTTGAACGATAGGTTCTCGCCAAACCGAATC
This sequence comes from Cosmopolites sordidus, assembly GCA_031761425.1. Taxonomy (NCBI): domain Eukaryota; kingdom Metazoa; phylum Arthropoda; class Insecta; order Coleoptera; family Curculionidae; genus Cosmopolites; species Cosmopolites sordidus. The sequence goes on along the minus strand of JARFXV010001342.1, from coordinate 627,011 downwards.
AACTTGGCAACCATTGAAAAACTTTATTTTAATCGGTGTTCTATGCACCTACAAGTCATCCCGTCTGCACGAAACGAAAAAATAATTGTCTTTCTTCTTCTGAAAAACTCTAATTTTTTCCCATAATAAAGCACAAATGTAAAATTGTTTTCTATGCTAATCCACCAGATTAAACTGATAAATAACTGAACTACACTGATTGTAATAAAACCTCTAGATGATACAAAAATCTTAAATATAAAAAATGTGTCTAACACACAACGACCAAAAAAAGTATTATTTTTTGTTTTTTTCATTTATCAATATCAATATCATGTCAATTTGTCAATCAAACATTTATCAATAATGTTTTTCTTCTGATCAAGGTCAATTACACTTTTTACCTTTTTCAATATTGTAACTTGTATTTGAAGCAAATAAAAAAACAAGAAAACCTAATTTATATTTAAAAACATACAAAATGTAGGAAAATTCATCCGTGCTGCACTCAAAATTACGCATTCCTGCAGCCACCACCAAAGCGTCATTAAGTGTCTCCAAAGATCAGCTTATGGCCTTAAGTTGTCCTCAATCGAGCTCTAGCTGAACGTTCGAAAGCAGCTGAAGAAATGATCAAAGGTACGTCCATATATATATATCGGTCATGTTCGATGTAGGCTTCATTACAATGCAGCTCACACCATCCTGTGATGAGCGTCCGCAACAATAAGACCGCGCGAAACCATCCCTAACGTGTCCAGGTCATGTTCAGTTTAAACCATTCTCGGCAAAGGCGCGAATCGTATAATGTCATTAAAATTTCTCAGATAATTCAAATTATGAGCAGTCACTGAATATCCCATGTTATCATATTTACGGGATTTTGCGGGATTTTAAGTATCTTACTAGAAAATACATCAATTGATATACTCACCTATTCGACATTGTTTATGTATTTTGTAATGTTCCATGTATAATTAATTTCAATTTTGCCATAATATTATTAATATATTATTCATCAACATCATTTTTATGTTACGGGTCCTTCAAATTGAGCGTTATTTGTTTTAATTCTTGAATAAAACACAGATGGCGTTGTGAATTTGCCTAGGCCTAATTTCATTTCGGAAGTGTAATGTATAGCATTTATAAAAATGGAGTAGTACACAAAGCAACAACGCGTTAAAATTGTTGAATCATTTTATGAAATGGGCGTTCAGTGCAAAATGTTTTTAGAAATTTACGGTTTAGACAATGGTCTAAAAGTATTATCACTCAAATTGCTAAAAAATTTCCTGAAACTGAGAAGAAACTAGAAGATAAAAGAAGAGCAATATATAGTTGCAGTGGTCGTTCACAAGAGCATATTTATTTGGTACGTGAAAGTGTTGTTGAAGATCCAGAAATTTCCATTAGTCGACGTTCACAGCAATTTGGATTCAGTGAATTCACAACCAGGCGAATTTTACAAAAGGATTTAGCTCTAGAAGCATATAAAGTTCAAATAACAGAGGAACTAGAGCCACAGGATCATTCAAAATGGATAATTTTTCTCAAAAAGTTATCTTTTTAGATGAAGCACATTGGTGGCTATGTTAATAAGCAAAATTGCTGCATTTGGAGTGAGGAAAATCCATGATTTATTCATGAGAAACCTTTACATCCTAAACGAGTCCTAACTGTTTGGTGTGCATTATGGTCAGGAGGTGTAACTGGACCGTATTTCTTTCAGAATGCTGCTGGTGAAGCTGTAACTGTGAATGGTGTTCGATATCGCGAGATGATACCTGTTTTTCTGGATTCAATTAAATAGCATTGATCTGGAGGCTCCAACAGGATGGCGCTACATTTTACTCTGCTAATGAATATATTAATTTATTGAGATAACATTTCCTGGGCGAGTTAGGCGACACAGTTGAACTATTTTCTTTGAGGTTATGTGAAAAACCAGAAATAATCCACAATCGATTCCTGAACTAAAGGATCATTCGAGTTACTGGTGAGATAGAGGCTTATGGTTATGCCAAAATGTCATTCAAAATTTTGATAAAAGAGTGAACGTATGTGAAGCTGCAAGAGGTGGTCACTTGGCAGATACTGTTTTTCGTGTTAAAATGTTATACACTGTGCTTCAAATATTAATAAAAGGTTGGTTAGATCAACGCAAATTCTGTGCTATATTCAACAAAATCGCTGAATTGGAAACTCCCTTTATATTGTCTGTTGCTTATATAAGTTATTTTTAGGTATAACCCGCATGAAATTTTGTACAGGTAAAACATGGATGATCACTTACTGTCACTGGAGCAGTGTGGGCCACTTCTGGTGTAGGGATTTTTCTAGGCAGTCCTGGTGATGAGCCTAAGCTGTCAGTTCCTTGTCGTTGCCATGAGATGTCACCACTGTAACAATACATATATAGCTTTAAATAGTGTATATAATTATTTAAATAATACAGAATTTTAATAATACCAAATATTAGAAGACAGTTTTGTTTTTTCATATAGATGATGTTAGCTGTATTTTTAAATATAATTGTTATTTTGCAAAATTGATACTATGTTTAACCTCAGACATAAGAGTGTAAGGGAAATAACTCGTAAATTTAACCAACAATTCTTTACACTTTTTTAAACAAAACATTTTCTTAAAACATATCTAAAACCAATTATTTTTTGTCAAATATGCACATTTTTGTCAATTTTACACATATTTGCTTAAAATGATTCTCAGAACACTCTCTCGAAACACTCAGTTTTTTGATTCTTGTTGTATGGAACCGTTTTCGTTGATATGAAGAATCCTTGGTTAGATTTACGAAAGTTATTACTTGTTACACCCTGTATATATATATATATATATATATATATATATATATATATATATATATATATATATATATATATATATATATATATATATAGGATACGGATATACGTATGTTTTCTACGTTTTTGTAAAGGGACCAACTTTAAGGCTGTTTTAATAATTTTTTGTTTCAATTCTTGCCAGTTCTGTGCTGGTTGTTTATCAAGCTCTTCTGTTAGGGCTGGTTTTATTTTCGTTGGGTCGAACTTATTTTAAAATATATATATATATATATATATATATATATATATATATATATATATATATATATATATATATATATATATATATATGTATACAGGGTGTCCCATAAGTTATCCGCCATAGAGGAACTGGTAATAGTAGAGATAAAAATGAGAGGATTTTATCAATAATTTTGTTGGCAAATGTTAATCATTAAAGAGCTACAGGGTGTTGAAAGTGAAACTAAATTTTCGAAAAATTGAGATAGTTGAAATAATTGAAAAACGGTTGCAGAAATCTGGTTCAAAATTGGGGTAGTTGGGTTTTCAAAGGTGACAAATCTGTATTTGGTACCAGTTTGAGCCTAGTTCTTAGAGAGCGCTTGCTATCTACTTTGTAAGGAACTCTCATGTTTTTTTACCCTATAAAGCTGGGAATATTTTGACTTCAAAATAGAGTAGAGTCATAATTTCTATCTAAAAAGATACCATTGGTCAATATCGATATCTCTCGCCCTTTACGAGATATTCGTGTTCGAATATTCTACTGCACATCTTGTCGTTGGCTGAAAAATATGCAATTCACAAAGTGTGCCTTGAATGTTGTGTATACATTATTACGTCTCTATGAAAACTGTCATCGTTTTCTATCTCTCCTGTTAAATGTAGGGGGAAACAAGTTTCTCCAATCTTGAGTTAGTATTAAATAAATTGTAAAAAATGCCCAGAATTAATTAGTTTCCTAACCATGATTTAAGGGATATGCTCTGCGTTTACGTACAAGTAAATTTCAATTCGCGTTGCAGTTAGTAGGTATGAAGAGCTCTACCCAACCAGAATCATCCCAGATCGATAAATTTTTCAAATAATTTTCAGTCAGTTAGGCGAAACAGGTTCGTTTTATTACAACAATTCTGGTGGACGACCGAAACCTACAATGGTAGAACAGGAAGAGGACATTTTGATTACAATAACAAAAAATTTTGAACTAAGCACTAGGCGTTTTGAAGGCATCTATAGAAATTAGCAAATGTACCGTTTCAAGAGTTATTCATAAAAAAAAATTGTTTCCCTACCACATTCGCATCACATTCGCATTTTTTTCCCAAGACTGACTGGAGAACAATATGGGCAGTTTTTAGAAAATGATTTATTAGACCTTTTGGACTTAAGACAAGATATGTGGTTCATACAAGATGAAGCGCCATCACATTTTACTGTTGCAGTGCGAAATCATCTGAATCAACGTTTTCCACATAGATGGATTGGGCGCGGTGGTAAGTTTCCTTAGCCACCTCGTAACCCATCCATTAAACTTATATTTGTGGAGTTATAAGTCTTTAGTTTACCATGAGGAAATCAATACACGTGACGAACTTTTAGAAAATGTTATTAGAAATGAAGAAAATATCTTCTCAAATGTGAGAAAAGCCAAAGTGTATTGAGGTAAACGGTAGACACTTTCAACACCTATTGAAGAAAATTTCAAAACATTGTTATTTTTAATAAAGTTCGTTGTATTTTTGACATCATAATATTTTTTTCCTCGTATTCAAGGCCCATTTTGTGAATTGTAGATTTTTGTGTAATGGAATATTCGAATACGAATATCTCGCAGACGGCGTGAGATATCGATATTGACTAAAAGTATCGACTAAAAGTCAAAATATTCCCAGCTATATGGGGTGAAAAAATACGGGCGAGTTAATTCGTCCCAAAGTAGGTCGCAAACACCCTCTAGGAACTAGGCTCAAACTAGTACCAAATTCGGATTTGTCATCTTTGAAAACCTAACTACCCCGATTTTGAACTTGAAATCTGCAACCGTTTTTTAATTATCTCAATTTTTCAAAAATTTAGTTTTACTTTCAATATATATATATATATATATATATATATATATATATATATATATATATATATATATATATATATATATATATATATATATATATATATATATATATCCTCTTTGTGGATCAGAACTTGGCGTGGTAAAGGGGCTTCCGTAAGTAAATGAAGCTTTGAGCTATGCCGTCTGGGGCGTATGCTAATGAAAGGGTAATCCATAGCGGACAGGTCAAAGCAGAGACTTCAGACTAACTTCCAATCCAAAATCTGCCAACCCGCATTGGAGCAGCGTGGTGGATTAAGGTCCAAAGCCCCCCCCCCCCCCCCCATGGCTCTACAATTTCAAACATGGCTCATTTCCCGGAGGCCAAGGGGCAACTACTTATGGCAGCGGGAAGACCTGCCCCAAGGCAGAGGGTGCTAAGAATCACCGGGTTAGATCAAGCTGCCATTGGACTTTGGACATTGCAACTCTAAATATTCAGACAATGAAAACGGATGAACGATTGCAAGAACTGTTGATCGCGCTTGACAACATGCATTAGGATGTTGTAAGGCTTTGTGAAGGCGAAGCGCTAATCAAACTGAAAACAACTGGTCACGTACTCTATACTCGGGTGAAGTTGAAGGATAATATCGTAAAATTTGAAAGTATATCTGACCGACTAGCCCAATGTGTCATTCTGTTGAATAAAAAGTTTAAACTTCAAATCGTCCAAGCTTATGCACCAACTAAAAGCCATGGCGATGAGGAAATTGAAGTATTTTATAATGATGTGGCCCAGCTTATAGACGAGAAATCCAGGTATAAAATCCTGATGGGTGATTTTAATGCTAGAATTGGAAAAGCAAGAACAAGTGAAACTGCAACTGGCCCATATGGAAATGGTGAGCGGGACAATAGAGGTGAAGGACAAGAATTGTACATTATGAACTCGTTTAATAAGAAAAAAATCAGCAGAAAATGGACATGAAAAAGTCCATCTGGTCTCACAAGTGAAATTGACTACATCATGTCAAATGACAAAACAATATTTTGTAATTGTACTGTCCTTAACCGTTTTAATGCTGGAAGTGGCCATAGAATAGTACGAGCAAAGGTTAAGATAAACTGTCGAAGAGAACGTACACGAATGGTAAGATCGGAGAAGGTTAAAGTGAATTCTGAGAAGCTGCTGCAGAGGGGCAACGATTTTGAGATTGCATTGTCGAAGCGCTTTGCTGAGCTGCAAGACCCAGAAGAGATGGAAATAACAGATCAGTATGAAAAAATCGTCGAAAATGTGGTTAAAATGGCTGCTGCAATAACACCAGCAGAAAAAAGTTTCAAGCAGTTAAAAATCTCCAGTTAGACCATCGATTTAATGAAGAAACGGAGGACAATGAAGAATGCAGACAATCCCTTTGAAAGGGTTGAGTACGCTGAACTTTGCAAAACTATAAGAAAACGTATTCGAGAGGAAACGCGTCGATTCAACATGCAGCTAGTGCAAAAAACACTAGAAGAAAACAAAGGAATAAACAATGCCAAACATAAGCTGACAAATAAAAGGACACAAATGCTTGCCTTAATGCGTGAGGATGGCACAGTGTGTAGGGAGCGTACGGAAATGTTAGAGGCTATCAAAAGATTTTATTCAAAGTTATATGAAAATCAGAACCAGTTAAAGACCGCAATGCCCACGGCAGGGCAAATGCCAGATATCCTGTTGGAAGAAGTGACAAATGCCATAGAAGCGATGGAGAATGAAAAGACTCCAGGAAAGGACAATGTAACGGTTGAAATGTTGAAGGCTGGTAGTCAAACTCTACATAAAATACTGGCAAAATTGTATTCAAAATGCCTCAAAGATCAAAAAATACCCAATCTATGGAAACATGCTGAAGTGATTTTTCTTCATAAGAAAGGAGCACAAAAAGATTTAAAAAACTATCGCCCAATAAGCCTCCTATCAGTTATGTACAAAGTTTTCACCAAGATAATATCTAAAAGAACATTAAGAACACTGAATGACGCACAACCAAGAGAGCAGGCAGGATTCAGAAGTGGATTTAGTACAATAGACCATATCCAGATTGTCCAGACCATAGAAAGGCACAATGAATACACCATGCCACTGTGCTTGGCTTTTATTGACTATGAAAAGGCATTTGATTCAGTATTTACGCAGGCCATAATGGATGCATTGTTTAACCAAGGGATAGACAGAGCCTATGTGAACCTATTGAGATCCATGTATAAGGAAGCTACAGCTACAGTTCATATGGATGACTTTGGAGTTAAAATCAACGTGCATATAAACGTGCAAATAAAAATCAGTGGTGCATATCTAAGCCATCTTAGATTCGCGGATGATATCGTTCTCCTTCCACAAGACCCAGATGAGCTACAAGTACATATACGAGACCTGCAAAGGGCGGGAGAACCATTTGGTTTTAAAATAAAACTAAACAAGAGTCAGGTTATGTTTAACAAATTTGCTGTCAACAGAAGCATTTCTATTTTGGGAAGTGATTTAGAAGTTGTGGACCACTACATATATCTTGGGCAAAGTATTTCAATGGAGGGTAATACCGCCCGGGAGGTGGAACGGCGGGTTAAATGTGGCTGGCAGGCATTTGGCCGGCTCAATATAGTATATAAGAGCAAACTCCCACTGTGTCTGAAGAGAAAGGTGTTTAATCGGTGCGTGCTGCCTATTTTAACATATGGAAGTGAAACATGGACACTCACATCACAGTCAGCTCAGAAGCTTCGGGTTGCACAGAGGGGAATTGAAAGATGTATGCTTCGCATTACAAAGCGGGACAGAAAGACCCGCTATATTAAATATATATATATATATATATATATATATATATATATATATATATATATATATATATATATATATATATATATATATATATATATATAATTCGTTTCGATCCAAAATAGCAACAAAATAGTTAAATTATTACAAATAAATTTTTGGCTGTAATTGTACACAAAAAAATAAAAGCGTTAATTAAGCAACAAGATCCGGCCTACACGAGAAACAAACCAAACAACCGTTGTTTGGTCATTCTCTTTTTAAATTCAATCTTTTTCTGTATAACACGGAATCCGACACGGGACACCTAAATTCCGAAATTCTGAAATATCGTACGGTAACAAAATCGAATGCGATATTGTGTAAGCTACATAATTCCATGGCAGACAGAAGAGAGAAGGGTTAATACCCATGCGAAAAAATGAAATAGGAAAATGCAATATCACTAATGGTTCCCGAGCCTGAGGTATTTTTCTATATCCATATACGGATAAAAATCAAAATTAAAACACTCGGTTGGATTCAATCAAACACAAATGATCTTTTTTTCTAGTTGTTCATGAGTTTTTCGGAGAATACTGCATTTGAAATATCAAAGATAAGGATTATATCGTCTGAAAAATATTCTAAAGTTGTAATTGCGGCGGCGGATTTGGCTCTCACTCGATTATTTCATCTTCCCGAACCCGAAGAAATTTCTCGTTGGATGAATATTTATTTGAAATGACGAGGTTACAGCTAAGACAATTGTATATTTGGCAGATTTGCACAAATTACATTATTTTGGGGATATTAAAACAAACATCGCTGTTATAAATGTGTTGAATTGAGAGATAACTACGTTGAAAAATCTTAGAAACTCTTCTGAGAACTTTTTGAACTCTTCAAACATCAAGGATTAACAAGTTGATAATCTTATTTAGTATGATAGTCTTACCGCTCATGGTGTGGATATTTGGAGTTGAGAGTTGGATAATTTGTGCAGTGGTAGTTATCACTACTTGAAGTGATCTTCGGAAAGCTACTAGACTTCAGCAAGCAAGAACATAAAGTCCTTTAAATTTAATCTTTATTATTTGTTTTTAAAACAATTTTTAGCCGATCATTTATATTCAATAATGATATTACAATATATGAATAAAGATAGTACAATTACCATGTTCTGTTACTATACGTTAACTAAACGACGATTTTTTTAGTGTGACCGAACTTTCGATAGGGGTTACTGACAATCATCGTGACACATCAAATATATAGCAAATCGTCACGAAACATTTAACATCGGAACAAGGCTTACAAATGGTAGAAACCTATTATCAAAATCAGTGTTATATGCGTCAAACTTATAGAACACTTCGTGAATTTATAGTGTACATAATCGCCCAACTGGGAATACATTTCACGCTGTTCGATATTAAAAAAAAAAATATTAAAACAAAAAGAAGATATAAAACAGTTCCGAAGCAAATATCGCAGCTGTTGCTGGACAGTGTTGATGAACAATTCGGTGAGAGAATTAAGAAGAACGGGCCTGTTAATTGACCATCAAGATTATGTAATTTAACGCTTTTAGATTATTTTCTTTGGGGTTCTGAGGTAAATCAGCAACTATTGACTTCTTGGAAGCCAACGTAACTCGGACAATTGTAGACATAAGACTCCAATTGCTTGAAAAAGTGGCCGGAAATTGAATTGACAGCGTTAGACATTTGTCCGAAATTGTTTTCAAACATTTAGGCCATTGAATGTTATTTCGCATAAAATAAACCGTTTTAAGGCATCTAATTTGGTTTTTGCTTTATTTGAATTTAAAGTTCGGACGCACTAAAAAAATCACCCTATACAACTATTCATTGAACATTAATCTAATTTAATAAATGCTTTAGATGGCCTATAAATGGGAAATTTCTCAATAAACAAGCTCTATACATTAGTGTGTGTTGAAAACCTTCAAAAGACCCTACCTTTTTGATTCCCTCCGTGTAGATTTTATCACATTAATAAAAAACCTATTTACTTAATCTCTAAATGAACGAAAACAACCTATATATCCGCTCGGCTAATGTTCCAGAAAAAAAACACAGCTCATTCCTCGAGAGGAAAATTTGTATTTAATCGAGGCAAGAACGTATTATCCCCACCTCATTTAATTTGCTGTAATTGGGATCATTACCAACCACTGGAGTACACGTTCGTACTAATAGAATTTCAGGAAAATTCCTAATACGCCCTGGATGACGTATAGCAGGATATTTTCTGATGGATTCAATTCATCGTTCGTGACATAAAATGGATGACGGGTTCATTAATTTTATTCTCTTTTATGGCTGGCTACACCCACAGAAATACTTGTCGATAAAATTTTGGTATTTTATGAGAAATGTAATTGTATTAGTTTTTTTTCCGAAAAAGAGGACAGGTAGACAGAACACTTCGTCTAATTCAAATTTTCCTTTTAAATAATGAGAATATATTTTTTTTATATATACAAGTAATATTTTTATAGAAATGATATCATTCTATCTAATAAATATCACGAAATGTGATATTTATCCATCTACATCTATATTTACCCATCTATCTAATCAATATAGAGCGGATTTCTGTTCGAGGTCACGCAAGGTCACTGCTTATCAGTGTGTTTCATACTCGTACACATTCTTTATAAAAATAAATTAATACTAATTTTACTTTTTTACCATACAAGATAAAAAACAAAAAATATGCCTTAAAATATGTACTTAAAAATTAATTTATAAACATTTTAGCAATATAAATATTTTTATAAATTGAAATAATGGCGCACCCGTCGATTTATTCACATAGGAAAATAATTGAACCAAAACAAATATTCTGGACTCAAGAAAATTTTACAGCATATGTAAGAAAAATCAAATTTGACTTCAACGAAGTAAACATTATTCTTTAATAATTCAATCTTGAATCAAAGTCGATCTTTTTAATTTAACTCAAAACTTATATTTTCACTTGAAGATTTGTTAATTCGCAATCTGAGTAATATGTTTTTCAAGATCTATAATTCTTCTCTTTTAAGATTAAATGTTTTAATTAGAAGATTATTCAATGTAAAAAAATATTTTGTCTTAAGTAATAAATTTTCTTATACGAAACAGTGCTACCAATTTGAATTAAGCGGCTATTTGAGGCAAGAACATTTTTCTCTCGGTTTGAGAGAACACGGTTATTCGATCCATCAAAATTTTCTCTTGAACGAAATTAGCTTAAAACTTTTTTCTTAAAAGTAATTAGCTTAAAAGTCCTGCATTCAGTGCGAAATGAAAAAGCGTCACTAAATTAATATCCATTTAATAATTATACTTAAACACGCATAATAATTAAACGTAACTTTCTTAACTAGAAAAAATATTACTGCAAAAAAAATCCATCAGTAACATATTTTTATTCTATCAAAAGAAAACTTTTTCACAATACAAATTTATTATCTCGATCCAAGATATTTATTATTGTTATTTAAGTAGTTTATTTCCTTGTTCAAAAAAAATTATTTATTCAGAATTAAAAATAATTATTGTTTTGAACAAAGAAGTCAGTTTGTTGAAATTAGAGACTAAATTTCATATGCCAAGAATTTTTTTCACTAAGAGATTTTTTCTTCTGCAAGAAAAATTTTCTCTTGGATCACAAAACGTATTTCTTTGTTAGAAACATATTTTTACTTCAATCATAACGATTTATTACTTTGTTCAATATATTTAATAGTTTTATTTCAAAACAATTTTCTTGAACCAATTAAATGATTATATTTTTGTTCAAGAAAAAAATTATGAAAATTATGTTTTTATTGGTGCAAGTTAACCCTTTTTACTGTGCACTGCTTTGTTAGTACAGCCATGGGAGAGCAACAGATTCCACCGTCCCAACGGGTTATAATAAAGTTTTTAATCAAGGAAGGAGTTAAACCATACGAACTATGGGTTGAAGGTTCTGGGTTGAAGGTTCAGTATGGGAATGATACTCTGTCTAATACCCAAGTGTTTGGTTGGGTCGAGAAGTTTAAGAGTGGATGAAAAAGTGTGGTAAATGTAAGTCATAATCGATGTCCCAGGGCAAGTGTCACTACTGACAATATTTGTGCAGTTCGCGACGTTATTGAAGGAGACCGGCGGCTCACTATTCATGAAATTGCTTTAAAGCTGGGTATTAGCTTTGGAATTGATTAAACAATCATCAGAAATTATCTTGGCTTCAATAAAATATGTGCCTGATGAGTTGCGAAGTTGTTGATCGATGATCAAAAAAACATCCGATTGCAAATCAGTAAGTGATTTCTGAATCG
>JARFXV010001341.1:0-143994 GCA_031761425.1 Cosmopolites sordidus | reverse complement strand
ATAGATACCTTCGTGTAAAACCATCAGATACATCTTTGAATGGATGCATACGATGCGTTTTCGTCACAGGAAATTTCAGAGCGCCTGCATCTGTCAACAGTAACCATTTGTTAAATATGATAAAGTATTGTATACTTGTGAGTATTATCTCTTTATCTCTTTAAATTGTCGCTTTAAAATAACCTCTAAAAAAAGGGAGTTCAATTGTGCCTCTAAATATAATCTAACCATTTTTTCAGGCCTCCACTGGCGCCCAACTTTTGATTTTCTCGTAGTTATTGCTAAGCATCTCTTTCCCTTTTCTTATTTTTTTACACATAATTATAATTGGTTCGTTAGTTAATATATACATATAATTTTATTTCAACGTTGTTTCTGTGCACGACCTAAAGCTCTCACTTACGTAGGTGGTGGGTACGTACCCAGCCCCGACATAAAAAGCTAGCCCGGTAAGGTGAGTACGTTACACGTAGCCTAAAAGTGGCACCCATAACGTGGGGACCTTTCGCTATGAAAGATCTTGTACAAAACTCAAAGCTACATTTCCTTGCATGCATGCATATATTTTGTATGATTTAATTTCGGTATAAATTATATTAAATAAAAAAATAAAATTATATTAAAATTTATATTAAAATATTAAATAGAATATATATATATATATATAATATATATATATATATATATATATATATATATATATATATATATATATACATGGTACAAACAGCCTCCTATAGATAGACGCTGAGAAGGCAGAAACGATAGCAGATACAATAGAATCGTGAAGAGGGACCTCTTCATAATGTATTTTTTATTTATTAATGGGAAATTAAAGAAACACCTAGATTGCCTCCGGATTTTACGACATATTAGGATCAAGAAAGAACCAGGGTGTGATGGGGGTAAATAATCACGTGCTAAAGAAGCTTCCTAGAAAAGCGATTGTGATCATAACCGCCATTGCAAGTGCAGTTATCCGGCTGCGGTATTTTCCCGATAGGTTAGGTTTGGTTAGGAGAGGACTCGAAGCTAGGATAGGAGGAAATTTTTGCAAAATTATAGACCGATAACAAGTTTATTGTCATCAATAAGCAAGGTCGTAGAAAGAGTGGATCAGTGAAGAACACGAGCAATTCGGGTTAAAAAAAAAACACTCGGCTGAGGAACAACTTTTCTTAGCGTGACTTATTACGTGGTAGAAGGAATCCCAAGAAAATATGAAAAGGCAGTCGCCCTACTCGATATCGAAAGATCTTTCGATAGGGTATGGCGCGACGGGTTAGTATATGTGGCGGTGCTAGCGCCACATTTGTATAGCCCGAGTCACACGAGTAATATCCCTATGAGAGCTAATATTCATATTGCTCTGTATGCCGTCGGTCCGGACTACGCTGTCAAATACGTACCGGATCACTTGGATGATCTGATCGAGTGGTTGATAGCCTGGAAGATCAAGGTGAATGTCACGAAGGCAAAGGTTATTTATGTCTCTCAAACGAAAAGAAAATCCAGTTGACCATTGAAGACTGAAGACCAGAACGTGACTTGGCAGAATACAGTGAAGTATCTCGGGGTCACTTTCGACAAAGGAATGACATAGGGCATCCACACTAAAGCAACGCGGAGGAAAGCCGCTACAGCTACGAAAATAATATACCAGCTAATTTGCAGGAATAGCAAATTGTAGGTAAAATTTACAAATATCCTGATAAAATCAATAGTAAGACGCATCATAATGTATGGATGGATAGCGTGGGGTTACGCGGCAATATCATACATCAAATCATTAGAGAGGTGAAAATAAGCTAATGAGACAAGCTCTGAATGCCCCTTGGTTTGTTAGAAACGAGCAAATCCACATGATGGAACCGCCTTCAAGGCGACGTAAACATTACGTCCACGAGAGATTTCAGTAATGGAAAAACCAGATTAAGATAAACCGAACTCCAGTTTGCTCAGTGATTATTGCTAGAATGAATAAGGGAATTCTCACACACAAAATATCGTCGAAAAACATCAACAACATTCTGAGGAGAGATTATGATTATTAATAATAATACCTCTATTGATAGTCAACGATATTTTATAACAAATAAATTATGAGCGACAGAAAAAAATCTGAGGTTATTTTTTTTAGGCCAAACTTTGTTGTTTGTCATGTCAAACTACACCGTGCTTTGTTCAGGTCACAAAAATAAATTTATTTTTGTTTATCAGTGATGTTAGCAGAATAATCATGAGCTCATTTTGGCTTTGGAAATAAATGAATATATCGAATTTAAGAATTAGAAAAATCCGGATGAGTTGATTAAAAAATGGTTAGATTATATTTAGAGGCACAATTGAACTCCCTTTTTTTAGAGGTTATTTTAAAGCGACAATTTAAAGAGATAAAGAGATAATACTCACAAGTATACAATACTTTATCATATTTAACAAATGGTTACTGTTGACAGATGCAGGCGCTCTGAAATTTCCTGTGACGAAAACGCATCGTATGCATCCATTCAAAGATGTATCTGATGGTTTTACACGAAGGTATCTATTTATTAGACAGATTATGTATAAATTAAAAATAAAACAGCTAATGTACAAGCAATTTTTCTATCCAAATTGAATAAAGTATAGCTAGAAATATACTGACGAGGCAGAGAAGCCCAAATTCCGAAAATTTTAGCATGCTTTTTAGTACATTTAACAATATATTGCTAATTTACATCTGATAATTTTGAATTTACTACTTCCACGTACCTCTGCTCGTTTCATATCAGTCGCCATCACCATGCCGAGACAAGTACCTCCCAGGACCGGTTTCTGGCCTCACACCCGTCATCAGCTGGGCTCGAGCTCAACGCAGTGAGACAGCTGAAACGAAACGAACAGAGCAAGACGAAGTCAACTGGTCATATCGATGGCGGGTCGCAATATATATATAGATATATATATATATATATATATATATATATATATATATATATATATATATATATATATATATATATATATATTATTCACGTATGGGCCCTAGTGGACCACGCGAAGTACAATTAGAGGCGTTTGTTGTTGTTAGCCTTCCTTTGAGCCCATACTAATTTCATTCTTTCGCTATGAGCTTTTCTCCTTTCGTCAGACCAAACTGTTCCAGTCTTCCTACATTTTTCTCTCTGGCCAACCTTCCAAACGTTAACCTTGTGTCTGAAACAACCTCTATCCTGAATTTCACTTTGTGTAATATTTGCTGATCTTAGGTCCTCTTTAATTGCCGCAATCCATTTAATTATTTCTACTTTAGCTCTACTCCTATTTTCATAAAATTCGACTATTTGTCTAGTTAGCCTACTCGGATTCATCCGTTTGATGTGTCCGTAAAACTTAAGTCTTCTTTTTCTCATATCGCTATGTATATCTGTGTATTGTTTGATTTCTTGGTTTTCTCGAAGTCGGTATGTTGTGCTATTTATTTGTTTGGGGCCTAGGATTTTTCTTATGATTTTTCTTTCCTTCTTTTCAATGTCCTCGATGTCCCTCTTTCTATTCAAAATGAGCGTTTCCGCAGCATATAGACATTCTGGCTTAATAACTGTGTTGTAATGTCTCAGTTTTGTGTTTTTAGATAGGCATTTTTTGTTGTAAATGTTTTGTGTAAATCTCAATGCCGTTTCCATTTTTTGACATCTACCCTTATTGGCCGCTTTTTCCAACCCATTTTCCATGATTATTTCACCCAAATATTTGAATTGATAGACTCGTCTGATGTTACCATATTTTGTTTTTAGAAATGGCGTTCTTAGTCTGTTGCAGGTCATGTATTGTGTCTTTTCAAAGGAAATTTGGAGTCCTACCTTTTCTGCTGTTTCTTTTAGGATTTCAATCTGTTTTTGAGCCGTTAATACATCTTGAGCTAAAATCGCTAGATCATCAGCAAATGCCAGACAATCAATTTTGATGTTGGTTCTCCCCAGTTTAATGGGCTGGTCAATATTCAGTGCCGACTTTTTTTCACGCCACTCCTGTATTACTTTTTCTAGAACACAGTTAAATAAGAGTGGCGAGAGTCCATCCCCTTGTCTCACACCAGTTTTAATTTCGAAGGGTTCTGAGATGTCACCCATGAATTTAACTTTTGACCTCGTGTTAGTTAACGTTGCTTTAATAATTGCCAGCGTTTTCAGATCTAGTCCTTGTTCTTTCAAGATTCGGAATAAAGATTCGCGGTCAATAGAATCATATGCTTTTTTGAAATCCACAAATGTACAGACGAGATTTTTATTGTACAGTTTTTGATGTCTTAGAATCAACTTTAGATTCAGGATCTGTTCAGGGCAGGATCTGCCCGGTCGAAAACCTGCCTGATATTCACCAATGTTCGGTTCTAACTGTCCCTGTGCTCTGTCTAGTAAACATTGAGATAGAATCTTGTAACAAACTGGGAGAAGAGATATTCCTCTATAGTTGTTTACATCCGTTCTATCTCCTTTCTTATGTAGTGGATGGATTAGAGCATCTTTCCAGTCTTCCGGAATCCGTTCGGTTCGCCAAACTTCTTGTAGAATTTTGGTTATTTCCTTGATTGTACCTGGACCAGCGGATTTCAAAAGTTTAGCAGTGATTCCATCTTCACCAGAAGCTTTGTTATTTTTAAGCCGCTTGATTTGCCTAAGTATTTCCTCTTCATTCGGTGGTAATGAATCTGGGTTTGTTTGTTTAGTGTTTAGTGTTGGTAATTTGTTTAAGGGCTCAGGACAGTTTAGTATTTGTTCAAAATATTTCGCAAGTTCTTTGCAATTGTCTTGGTTATTTAGAGCTAGTTGTCCGTTTTCCTTTTGAAAGCATAGGCTCTGCGGTTGATAGCCTGTTAATTTAGTTTTAAATGTTTTGTAAAAGTTTCGGGTGTTATTTTTTTGGAAATCTTTTTCTATTTCATTAAGTTGATTGTTTTCATATTTTCTTTTAGTTTGTCTAATTAGCTTCGATGTTTCTTTTCTTACTTCCAAAAAGATGTTATAGTTTATTGCTGTTTTTTGACTGTTCCAATCTTTGAATGCTTTACTTCGGCTTAATACTGCTTGCTCGCAAACTTCATCCCACCACGGATGTTTTCTACGTTTTTGTAAAGGGACCAACTTTAAGGCTGTTTTAATAATTTTTTGTTTTAATTCTTGCCAGTTCTGTGCTGGTTGTTTATCAAGCTCTTCTGTTAGGGCTGGTTTTATTTTCGTTGGGTCAAACTTTGGTATTAGCAGCTCCTTTTGAATAAGTTTTCGAGGTTTTAAGCTAAGTTTGATTCTAGTCAAGTAGTGATCCGTGTCTATATTTGCTCCTTTCCTGACTTGAACATTCAAAATCTCTTTATAATTGGGGTACGAAATGGCAACATGGTCAATTTGAAATTCACCCATGTACGTGTTTGGGCACCTCCAGGTCTTTTGTTTTGTTATTTTCTTCTTAAAATGGGTTGACATTATTTTTAGATTAAACTGCGAACATAGTTCAACCAATCTTCTACCATTATACCATATATATATATATATATATATATATATATATATATATATATATATATATATATATATATATATATATATATATATATATATATAGTTTTTTGACTTCTTTGGACTGCGTCCAACGAGACAACAATAGTCAGGAGTTATACACCCTCGACCGTTGGGTTCCACAATCTCATGTGGAACGCACAACAACCTGCGTCTCTGCCATAATGAGCAATGGTTAGTTGCTTGACTACTGTTGTACTATGTTTGCTCGTATCTATCTATTTCATAGCCATAATTAATTTATCTATATCTTATATAATTTTATCGGTCAGTTGTGAGGCTGGCGGTTTTCGGACGTTCGGAATGAAACTTCAGCGGCACGCGAAAAATTCTATTTTCAGTATCAGTATCACTTTTTTCATGTGTTTAAAATATTTGGTTTATTTGCTCGATGTTTAAAGTGATACAGTTAAATTATTTCGAGTTCTATATATCTGTTTTATTCCTTTAAATTTAACATTTTGATATCATACTATTTTTTCTTGGTGAAGAAATTATTCTGATAGTCAAATAATTTTTAATGCGTAACAGTACGGCTTGGCGAGATCCGGAAATATCTTAATGCATACCAGGGGTTAATTTTTTTTCATCTAGGTATTTGTTCCACTTGAATTTTGATGGAGTTTTTCGTTCGATATTAAATCGTTTTAAATATTTTTATGTTATCGAATATTATTTGCGTTTTATTTTCAGCTTCGATTAATTTTTGCATATGTGTACTTGTCGAAGGCCAGATTGTGAGTGGAAAACCCAAAATTCTTTAGATTTTTCCTCTTCCGTCCCGTGGCATTTAGACTGATGGATATTTTTCGAGATAATTGATCGTATCGACAGGCCGATGTAGTATTACTTTATGCATATTGTATCTTTTTCTATTTTATAATATTTTATCATATTTCTTTATTTTCCCAGATTTATTTTTACCGTTTATTTTTACCGTAAAAATATCCTTACATATATTTTCATATTTGTTGAGATACCAGGGTTCCATAATTACTGTTAAACATTACGGGGGATACTATTTTATTTGTCTTAGTACTCACGGTCTTAGGTTTTTCTTTGTTGCAGTTTCGCAAGGTCACCACTCCCACAGGAATGTGATGCGATATCCAGCTCTTTGAAATCTATCTAGTCTCTTGTCTCCGAGTTCGAGGGTAACCAAGCGGATTCGTTGTTTAAGCGGGTGAAGTCGCGACTAGTTCACTTGTCCGGATGCATCCAACGAATTATTAAACCTGATCCCACCGATGAGAAGAAATGCCAGGAGGCAAAATTATTTTTGGATGAGAGCTACGCAACATGTTTGCAGTTGGAGGCGGAATTGTTCAGTCGAGCCGAACCGATTCCGGTTCCGTTGATCAAATTCCCGCCCCTCATTTACAACCAATTATACATTTAGCGGCGCCTATCGTGAACGTAGAGTATGAGATCATGTAATCTTTCCGATTGGGGAGTGAAGTTCAACGGTGAAGCGTCATCTGTTTTTTCTTAGAAAAAGTAACTGAACTGGCGTTGTCGCGCAATGTCACTAAGGACGAACTCTGTATATCAGCCGTGGAACTTTTTGTCGGCGAAGCTTTTGTTTGGTATCGGAGTATTAAGGATTCGGTTCATGATTGGGATTCTGTGGTGTCTCGTATTAAATCGGATTTTCTTCCGGCGGATATAGACGATCATATTTGGGAACAAATTAAGTCGCGAAAACAACAGAAAAACGAGTCAGTCGTCATATTTGTCGCTCAAATGGAAGCCCTGTTTTGACGTTTGTGTAGGCAACGAATTGAGTCCACGAAAATTAGACACCTCAAGCGGAACTTGTGCCCAGAACTTATCCCGTCGCTTGCCTTAATTAAAATCACTTACGTCGATCACTTGACTTCCACCCGTAAGCTCTAAGCTAGTTTTCGTCTAAGAAATAAGAGCTCATGCGCCTCCAGAGTGTGTACCTGCGATGCGCGAGGTAATCCTTCAAGCCACCAACCGCCCATTGTAGCTGCTGCCGAGAGAAACTCTAAAAATGTTAAACCCCCTCATCCCACTAGAGCCAATACCATCGATGGTAGTCGTATAGTTCCCACTAGTCGTACCGTATCTAATGTACCTAGCACATCCCACTCGACAGGTCCCCAACAAGACAGGAAATCAACCGTTGTTAGAACTATAGACAGTCCGGTGACCTGCATAGGGCGTGCCCTTCCCAGAAGAATACATTCTGCTTTCGATGTGGCCTAACCAACGTTACCGTGAGGTCGTGCCCAGCTTGTTCAAAACACCATTAAGAGAGGCGTGCACTAAGAGCCGACATGCTTTTCCCCGATCTCAGGCTGTGTGTTGGAAGAACTGACTTGGTGTTGTTGAGCATTTCTTTCGTCAGACCGAACATCCCGTTATGGCTCCTGTCTTATTAGAGAAACCCCAGGGTAACAGACTTTATATCAGTGGGAAGTATTTTCACAGGAATTTACAGTTTCCACTCCGAGGGAGTGGAGTTTCTCAAGAATTCAAGTATAGCTATAAACCCTTCCACCTTCTCTTCCGTTAGTTTGGCCGATGGTTCACGTAGAGAGGTTGTTAGTTGACTTACCGATTGTTATCGATGGAGCGTGTTTTGTTGTTTCTGCTCTTTCCGTGCCATCACTTAAGCTCCACTTTATCATATAAAGTGACCTATTGGAAAACTTTCCGAATACAGAGCCATAGAACTTCTCCTTTTTCCGTTGACGTACCGTACGAATTATTCGATTCAATTCTTCAGCTTTTGGCGATCGATGACTTATCTCTGAAGCAGTGTTCATCAGCCGAACTTGTCATTAAGTCCTTTGACAGAATTAGTAGCGAGCATAGGCTTGGACAAACGAGTAGGATCACTCTTAGTATCGGTACCGGTGATGCGAAACCTTTTATAAGGAAGCCTTATCTTATGTCCCCTTATATGAATGAGATTCTCTCTCTCGTGGTCTTTTCCAGTTTGTGACGATGCCTTTTGATTTTTGTAATGCGGCCCAAACGCAGCAATGCCTAGTCGGCTCAATCTTCGGTCCGCGTTACGAACCTCACATTTTCTGTTATTTCGATGACAATTGTGTGTTCATCGACTTTCGAAGTAACACGTTAAGCTTTTGTCGGAGGTTAAAGAGAAACTTAATGAGGCATACCATCAACTTGAAGCAGTGCGAGTTCTTTAAAACCACCCTTAAATTATTGGGCTATGTCGTGGGCAATAATTCCTTGCGTACCGACCCTGATAAGATATCGGTCATGATTAACTACCCTCGTCCAACCACTACTACCAAACACCTCAAACGCTTCTTAGGTCTTTGTTCTTGGTACCGCCGTTTCATTAAGGATTTTTCCACTTTGGTATCCCCTTTGAACGATCTCCTTAAAGGCATTATGAGGAAGAAACAGCCTACAACTTATACTGCAAGTGCCGAGAATTCCTTTCTCAAAATCAAGAAGGCACTGGTTTCATCCTCTGTTCTATCTCAACCTGATTTCTCGCAACCGTTCACCATTCAGTATGACGTTTCTGATTTTGGTCTTGGTATTGACCTATTGGTATTAACCTAAGAGTTGGATGGCGAAGAGAAAGTAATTGCTTACGCTAATCGATCACTATCCCGCATGGAGCGTAACTATTCCGTGACCGAACGCAAATGTTTGGCCGTCTTCTCTAGAGAAAAGTTCCGTCCATATGTGTTATTAGCGACCACTATTCCCTGCTTTGGCTAAATAATTCGAAGAACCGTACTGGCAGACTGGCTCGTTGGTCTTTGCTTTTGCGACAGCATACCTTTGATTTGGTGCACCGTAAGGGCGCTAACCATGTTGTTCTCGGTCGTTAAGCCGGATGTTCCCCAATTCCACCATCCCTGAAGTGTGTCTTGTGCAGGTTGATGTCGATCGAATAGACCCGTTGTATGCAGAATTGCGAACAAAATTTCTTGGTTTCCTCTATGAGTATCCCCAATGGAAGGTCGCTTAGGACCAATGGACCGCAATTACCGCTTAGGACCAATGTTACAAAGTGGAAGATATTAGTTCCCAAACCGCAGCGGGCTGATATTATCAGGTCTTGCCACGACCCGCCTGTCGCTGCGCACCTCTGTTTTTTTAAGACACTGTCGCGAATACAGGAAAACTAATATTGGCTGAAGATGCGCCAGGATATCTTGAAATGTGTTAGATATTGTCAAGTATGTAAAGCGCAGAAGGCAACGCAGCTAGAATTGGTTTTATGGGCAAGGAGAAGGAGGCGCAATTTCCCTGGAAAATTATCGCGCTTGACTTGATAGGACCCCTGCCACGATCCCGGAAAGGTTTTAACTGGTTGTTGGTAGTGGGTGATTGGTTTTCCAAGTACACTCTATTCCACCCCTTGCGTAACGCAACAGCGGAGAACATCGTACGATTTTTAGAAAATAACGTTTTCCTTATTTTTGGTGTTCCTCAATTTGTGATATGCGACAATGCACCAAACTTGAAAAGCAAGGTCCTGTGAAACTTGTATGATAGTTACCGAGTCCAAAGGTATGGTTTAATGCCGTGTACTCCGCGCAGTGTAATTTCATAGAGAGAAACAACCGGACGATCACCACAGCCATACGCTGCTTCATAGACGAGCACCGGAATTGGGATGTCGAATTACCGAAATTACAGCAAGCCTTGAATGCCGGGCGACATGAGGTATCCAAATTTACCTCTTTCTAAATTACCTTAAGAATACCCACACTTACAACTTGACGAAGAGAGAGAGAGATCTCGTTTAAGATCGGAGAGAGGGTGTGGCGAAGAAACAAGGTTCTATCTAGCGGAGCTAATCAATTTGCAGCGAAATTGGATCCTAATTTCGTGTTATGCACCATTCGCGTGCGTCAGTAATCAGGTGCGTCAGTAAAAAGTTCCCTCAGTAATCCGGATGGTCCCATCGCAGGCAAATGGCACGTCAAGGATTTGAAACCGTATCGTGATGAAGAAGAACACCTTTCTTTTACCTCGAGTTCCGCGAATGATGTGCTTTAATTATTCCTCACTGCTGCGTTACCGCATCAACTTACCGTGGCGTTTTATCTCACATCTCTGGCTATTTACTGTCTAGATGGTGAAGGTTTATTATCTATTCATTACCGCCTCATCGCGTGTAACCTACTTCCTTCACTTTTCGTTTTCCTTATCGTCTTCCCTTGTTTCCTTCTCGTTTGGCTTCTCGTATATCTTACCGTACTGACAATTTGAGGTCATTATGTTAATGTGTTCTTATGCTTATCTTACCGATGGTTTTGGACTATCATGTTGGATAGTTCCTATATCGCTACCTTACCGAGGATTCTGAGCTATGTTGTATAGTTTATTATACCGCTTACCGTACCGTTTGTCTCGAACTATTGTGTCGAATAGTTCGTGATGCCTCTTATCTTACCGATCCTCACGGATTGTTGCCTTGTCGATTGGTTGCGCGTGCTGTTTGACCGATCGATCATTTTACTATACTATACCGATTAGCCTTCAGCATCGCTTGTTTTGTCTGCTGTCTTTGGCTATTCGATTGGCTTCTTTATGGTTTATCTTGTTGATTATTTATCTATATCGTTTGGCTTATAAATTATTTTACCTTACCGTGCCAATTAGGCTTTTGAATGGCTTATCTTGCTTGTTATCGCGGGCTGTTTAATGAGCTTCGTTAAGATTTATCTTGTTGGTTATTTGACCGTTGTGTCACTACCTACAGACTAGGAATAATACCGTCTCAGGTATTAACTGATCTCGTTTAGCATGTTCCCACTTATGTTGCGTAGCCTTTCAATTATGCATTCTCTCTACCTCGCGTGGTCTCCCTTTCTTTTTTTGGCCTGGTTGAGATTAAAGACCACCGTTTCCTGTCCCCATCGCCTTACTATTTCCGTCCAACGGTACCTTACCTTGCCTATCAGCAGTACTTTTCGGCCTGACGTACGCATTGGCCAGCCTCCTGACGAAGGATGCCTTACCGTATGGCTGTCCAGTGACGTGTTGCGGGCGTTAGTGATCTACAGTTGGCCGCTGTCTTTTGATGCGCAGCGCGCGATCCTAGCCTCGTTCCTGCATCACCCTTTTCCTAACCTTATGATTCTCGACTATCTCCCGTCCCCTGTTTCGTCTGTTATCGTATTGAAAGGAAGAAGACCTCACGTTCTCACGTCTTCCTGCTTCTCCGATTTCTTTTTCTTTACCCGGAAGGGGATAGTGTAACACTTGGGTTTTCCCCCCTTACATATGTACCCTCATCCTCCTTCGTATTTGTCCAACCCTGAACTCTGGCGGGCGTCACAGATTTTCTGCTTACATCCGTATGGGCGGCGACCTCTCTTATCTGTCTCCGGAAATTCCTATCTCTTCTAAAGTGCCTTGTATTACCGTCCCGCTTGATACGACCAGCGCTGCTTCCGTGAATTAACCCGGCATTTGCGAATCTATCTGCCGCCGATCTACAACATGGGGTGTTCTCTTAGCCCTTAGTATCGACAACCACGGTGAGTTTTCTGAGTCTCAATGCACTTTTGTGATTCCTTCTGTCGTTATATTTAGGGTCTACTACAACCTCCATCGCAATCACGACATACCACTAAGCATATCGTACTGATTCCTTACGTTATCAGTTACGTCACCAGTTGTGACGATCGAACGCAACTTGCTGTACCATTGTACCATACATCATTACCGTTACCGTATTAGCCGAACCAAACATCCGATACCTGAAGGCTGTAGTACCGTAAATAAGTACTTAGAGAATAAGCATTTCCTTATCGTGGTTGGCATAGGCCTCCTCTGGCACCCAACTTTTGATTTTCTTGTAGTTGTTGCTAAGAATTTCTTTTTCCTTTTCTTTTTACTTCCTTTGCTTTTTACACATTATTATAATTAGTTCATTAGTTAAGATATACATTTAATTTAAGTTCAACGTTGTTTCTGTGCACGGCCTAAAGCTCTCACCTACGTACCCAACCCCGACATAAAAAGCTAGCCCGGTAAGGTGAGTAAGTTACAACTTTAATGGTTTCATCGGCTTATTTTACATTGTTTATTGCTTCAAACATTCTCTTGATTGTCCTTTCGATCATTGACTCAAAGTTGCGTTACATGTTCTCCAACGTCAACACTTTGTCATTTCGCTCGGGTGTCGTGGTGGCATTTTACCTGGTCCTCGTCTTCTTTTTGTTGCTTGCCGTCGGCGTGTTCTTGCAGCCGAAGTAGGATGCTGCGTGAGCACCTCTACAATTGATACAGATGACTTTGTTATCCTTCGTTAACGAGTATTCAAAGCTTCTATGCTTCTTTCTGCACTTGACACATCCAAGTAGGAACCCGCAGTTTCGCTGGACGTGACCAAATCTTTGGCACCAATAGCACCGTACCGGTGCGTCGATCTTCATTTTTTGTTCAGTTTGACTGCAAGACGATTTGCATACTTGGGGCACAAAATTATCTCATCCTTGGTTTTCACCAAGACGATTGGTAGTGGAACGGTCCTCGTTTTTCTTTCTTGGCCGTACCCGCGCCACTTCAACATCATCTTGGTCGTGTTTAACTAATTTTTTTCTTATCTCCTCAACTCAGGCTCCTCAAACATTGGCACTCCTTTTAGTACCCCTTAGTGCTTTTTGTCCTCCTTCAAGTGGTAGTTATAGTAACTAATCTTCTTATCTGCAATCTTCGTGTCTGTACTTATTTTCGTCAACGCCCAATAGTCGCTGGAATCTTAAGGAAACATTTTCATTCCCTCTGACTATTCTAGTATTTGTATAACGGGCCTTTTTGTCCATAATTATATTTGAGAATTTTAACTACATCGATGGTAGTGATTGGTGGAGGACTCTTCTTCGTCAGTGAGCTATTTTCTACATGGCTCTTTTCATCTCGTTTAATCAGTTTTGACGCTATGGGCGCCACCATCTTCCTGCTTTCCATCTAATCGCATCTTTCTCCTTTCATTGATTCCTAATCGAAAAGAGCCTGCCTTTTCTTGATTTACCCTCATCCTAATCTAACTAACTAACTAACTTTCCTTTACTTTTGTTGGTTTTTGGACGTCCGATAGCCCCACAACCGCAGCAAAACTCTGGAGATTTATCGTTCTGCAAGGAACTGTTCATTAGTTCATCTAGCTTTTTAACATGCATTAGCAGATCTTCCAGCTGCTTGTCTTTTTCCTGGCTGATGATATCGCTCTCTGCTATCTGGTTTTCTAACTATTTTATTGTTCGCCTCTTTTCATGTTTTTAATTTTTATCGGTCATATCTATGACTACTTACTCAATCTCAATTGAAACGCACACAAGACACTGAATGTACTTACCCATATTAAGCTTCTTATATTTTGAATCTTTGTCCTCGCACCGATTTGCGTTGTTCGGAGAGAACGGCTTCCGAAATCGAAACTGCCAACTAATATTTTCCGTACGCGACCAAAAGGAATAAATCTATAGCGTTAATCGTCTACTCTGTCAAATCACACCGCTGGCGTCACCCTCGTTTCCCGATCAAATCGTGACCAATGGCGGAGTTCAATTTTGGGTTGCTCGGGCCAAAAATGTTTTCGATGAAAAAATCGAATTTTTCAATCGAATTTTGTCGTCGACGGCTGGTACGCATGTTAATTCGACCAGAACACTTTCTGTACCAGAACCTAGTAAAGCGCACGTCTTCAGTCTTCGCGTTCTAACTGCTGACTGATTGTTATCAATGTTAGACTAATTTTAAAACATATATGTTTCTATTTGACTCCAACTTTAATTCCGAAATAAAATTTGTCAGACTTTCATACAAGCGCGGTGACGTAGAACTCAAAAAACTTACTATCCGCGACATAAAAATCATCACTCATTCGGAAGGTGGTAGCTCACTAATGGATATAATCTGTACTGGAAGCATACTTTGTAGATTTAATAAACAGATTTTAACCAATTCTACTAATGCAACCTTCGATGTGAAAGATTAAACTCAAAGAGATTTAACACCAAGTCACTTTTTTTAAACTTCTCGACGCGCGTTTCGCTAACCGTCATCAGGAGATGATCGATCAACAGATTGAATCATCCTGATGATGCTAACGTGGTTAGACAAACGTGCGTCGAGAAGTTTAAAAAAGTGGTTTTGTGATAAATCTCTTCGAGTTTAGGGCTTAACCAGTTATCTGAGAGTCTGAGCTCAACTTGTTCCTCAGATCTAAAATGAAGACCAAGAAATTGCTCGCATTGGATATTGCAAGGACCTTATTAATATAGTCAGAGGGAACTGCACATTCCTGAAATCGATTATAATTAGAGATGAGATTTGGTGCTTCAAGTATGATCCTCAATTAAAGCCCCAAAGTTCTACGTTGAAGTCCTCAGGCTCTCCGACATCGAAAAATATGAACATCCGGAAGTAACAAGTGAAGACAATGTTGATCGGTTTTACGATTCCAAAGCTATTATACTTCGGGAATTCGTTCCATAAGGTCAAACTATCACTGGTGAATCTTATCTGAGCGTTTATAGAAGAGCATCATGCGAATGAGGGCCGAGTATCGATCACCGGGAAGTTGATTTTTGTTGCACAATAATGCACCATCTCACAGTACCGTTGCTGTTCGTGATTTTTGCCGAAAAAACAAGTCTGTATGCTTCAACATCCTTCTGTTCCCGAAACTCAAGCGAGCCATGAAAGAACATTTTATGACAGTGTTACACAAATCCAAGAAGCCGTGACGAGGTCATTAGGGTGATTTCGAACGTCATAAAAAATCTATGCTAGCATTGGTTCAACATGTCCAACGGTGTATTGATGCGGAAGGGATGTATTTTGAATAAAAAGAAATAATTGGCAAAAAAACTATTTTTTTTTAAGTTCTGTTATTTTTCCGACATACCGTGTATTCAAACACTTCAAAGTTTATTGTTTTTTTACTTATAATAATAATATATTTGCATAAATGGCAACTGTAAGAGATTATAACCACCTAGTTGAGAGAAATTTGTGCCAAAAAATACTTAAGCTTTTACCTAAGCTTTCAAAACATAGAATAATTTTAAACGCATTCCATAAAGAAGTAAAAAATAAACAATATTTTGGGCCGTTTCAAAAATTAAAAATATCTTCTGATATATAAAAATTGCTGACAATAATACATCGGCATCAATGAAGTCATTTAATGTTCTCCAATTCTATATTTATGCGGCAATATTAAATTTCAAAGATTTGCTTTGATTACCAGTAACGGGTTTCCTTTATGAAATTGGCTAATCTATTCTTTCAAACATTCTATCATCAGTCTTTATGTGATATATATTTTGTTATTTTGATAATATATCGTCCGTTTTCACACAAAGCATACTAACAAAAATTTGGAAACTGATATATTTTCCGGACTAATATATCTTAAGTTTCAATTCATACAACCATGTTTCAAAAACTCATACCATGATAAAAAATACTTTTGTGTGCTCAAAAATGGACTTCAGAATGTGTGAGATGGACAGATGTGATAGAGTGAGACAGATAGTGACGCTGTTCGACGACGAATTAGATAGAGATATATTGACATTCAACTTTAAGATGGCCCATTCAAAGATTCATAGAAGATTTCAAAATGATAGAACAATTGGCATTTTTCTTTCCACAAAAAATATTATTGCCTTTTATTGCAAAATAAACTTATTTCTAAAAAACTTAACCTACAGGCAATGTGTGTGAGTCAAATTAATAATTTGTCTTTTAATTCATTAAGATAAAACTTAATCAAAATGAAATGAAAGGAACTATTGTAATACTTTAATTACACAGGCCAACAAAAAAAATATTTGTAAAAACGTTTTAAACCAATGCATTTAAATCGTATGTATATTTAAGTGCAAAAACCGTATCTGTACCACAGTTCTCTCACAATATGACATCGATTATATTTCGAAATAGGGAAAATTTAATACATAAAAAATAAAAACTTAAACCATACTTTTGATTAGGCTGCAATTTTTACATACGATAACATATTGTACTTCAATACGAATAGTATTTTTTTGAATTTCCTTTCCCTTTTCTCTGTAAAGTTTCTTTCTTCTTTCAGATTCTCCGATGTGATTAATTTTGTTTTTCCCTATGAACTGACCAACAGTAATCACCCATCATGTTGGTATTCCACGGTTCCTGGTACCGTTTTTCCATCTTTATGTCCTGATGGAACCGTTCCCCCTGCTGTTCACTCACATCGCCATTGCCCAAAAACTTAGCCACAACTTTAAATGATATCCAAACCTCCTTTTCCTTTGTAATCATCCTTGCTCCAAAGTTGGAATCGAACATCATTTTGTGAATATCAGGCCCAACGAAAACCCCTTCTTTCAGTTTGGCTTCAAATGAGGAAATCTTTTACACAAATATTTAAAACATTCTCCATCTTTAGGCAAGGCTTTTAGAAATTGTTTCATTAAGCCTAACTTAATGTGTAGTGGTGGTAGGTAGAATAATCTTTTTTGGGTCTACTAAAGTTTTATGCAAAATGTTCTTCTCGTCAGGTGTTAAAGTTTTTCTTACGGGACATTGTTTTTTTGGACCAATGTTATTCCCTTGCTCTGCTGTCTCACTCACATATAAAACATGGAAACTTGTAAATCTCTGTTGTTGACGAAGAATCATGGAGACAACTTTTAATCTCCACATAGCATCTAATCGTGAGCTGGATAGTTAATTTTCTGTAAAATCACGTTAAGATTTTCTTAAGTTTCTTGCATACGGACTGAATGAGCAACAGGCAGTGAAGCATAAGTATTTCCCTTGTGTAACAGAACATCTTTTAAACTAGTTTTTGATGAGTCTATAGAAAGCTATCTTTTTTCTTGTACTCAATGCCAAATTCGTTTATTATATTACCAATATCATGCCAGTAAATCAAATTCTCTTCCTACTTGAAAAACTGAGGAAAGTATTGATCTCTTGTTCTATAATGGTAAATAAATGTTTCAGGTTCCATTCTTTTTTTAACCTAGAATCAAGCAATTCTACTTTTTTTCCTTAGTCAAACCCAAATCTCTCGCTCAATCATTTAACTCAGCTTGTGTAAACAACTGTGGTTTTAAAATTTCTGGAGAACATTGAAACTCACCATCACCCGGCCGACTTTCATTAAATTCTGAACTGGACTGTAAAACGCCATCACTAGACAGAGGTGTCTCAGGGACAGAAAGTTCCGGTCCATATCCTACCGACCAATTAGCTGAAGTAAGATTAGGATAGACAATTACTTTCTTATTTTTAGAGTTTTGTCCAGAAACATCAACGCTGCAAAAATAACAATCATTTGAATGCTTTTTTGCTCCCTCCATACCATGGGTAATGCAAATCTAAAAGCTTTCTTTTTTTTTCTTATACCATTTCCTAAGATCCTCGACACAAACATAACATACTTTGTGAGGAGCCCCACATTTTTCTTGATTACTGATTTCTACACTAACATATGCAAAGTATACTTTTTTACAAAGTCAGTAATATTTCTTTGATGTTTTTTAACTACAGACTCGCCACATACATAACAAAAAGTGTTAAGAGATTTTTTACAATTACGATTAGCCATACTTAGAGTTTGAATTGAATTGATCACGTATTAAACATTGCAATGCGAGGTTATTTTAACTGGAAGAAATCAAACAGCTGTGCCATCAGAATTGTAAACCTAATGACATTTGATTTTACTGACAACCTTATAACATTCTGATTTTTTTTGCCAATCTAATAATATTTGAATGATAGAAAAGAAATTTTTCACATTTTGAATATTAAAATGTGAGAAATTGGTGGGTCATACAACTTTTTTATTATTATATTCGGACTTAGCACACCAAAAAAACATAGAAATTAGGTATAAGGTTATTAAAAAGTTTTTTCATCGTTGGGTTGGTTATTGTAAGCTTCGACCAACAATCGAATTCAAAGCAATTTTTTGCACAATGACTAATAACAAACTGGCTTTTAATGGCGTATGTTTATCCTGCAAATCGACATAGACGTCATTAGTCTATACCTACATATGTATTAGTAGACCATCCTAAAATCATCCCTAGCCCTGGACCCCTACACTAAAAAAAAATCACCCAACTCATAGTGTGTCCATACAACGTTTTGTACGATCAATAAGGTTGACAAATGAATTTTTGAGCTCGGCCAAAGATATGTCCTTCATGATGGAGGTCGACCCCTTTGGATTGAATTGGCTTCAGTGTCGGCATAACGTCGTCTTTTCATCGGAAAATGAAGTTTTTCCAAGAGGTAGAAGTCACAGGGAGCCAAATTAGGCGAGGATGGTTGAATGATTGATGGTTAAAATTAAATTTTTGGTCAAAAAATCATTGATGAGCGCATTATCAGGGACTGCGCATTATCGTGCAATAAGCGCCAGCTGCCTTGTTGACAATATTGTGGCCGCATATGACGAATACGCAACAACAGACGCTTTATAACACCAAGATAAAACACAACATTGATCGTTTGACCAGGTGGAACGAACAAAATTCCCTTCGAATTAACATTGTTTTAATTTTTTACTTCTCGCGACGACTTTTCGTTGAATTTGGCTCGCTCGGTGCTTCCAGCCGGCACTTTAACGCTTGATTTCTGGTTCATATTGAAAACATCACGTCTTATCACTAGTAACAGAGCTGTACTTGAAATTTAAGTACGTTCTTTTTCAATTCTTTAATCTAAACCTTACAATGCAGATTTGAAGTAATTTTTGATCGTCAGGCAATTTATATGGAACAAAGCGTGCACAAACCTTCCGAAGTCTCAAATGATCAGTTAAAATACGATGAATCGAATCTTTGGACATGTTCAATTCCATTTCCATATATCGCAGCGAAGATTTTGGCTGTTTTTTTTTTATAAATTCACGCAAATTTTCAATGTTACTTTCAAAAACCACGGAATTTTTCGGACTAGGATATTAGTTGTCATTGATGTCCCCACGTTCTCGTGGATTCTACCACGGGATAAACTTTCCTCAGCGTAAACTTGTTTCATTAATTGAAACGTTTCGGTGAATGTTTTATCAAGTTTAAAACAAAACTTAATATTTTCTCTTTGGTATATGATATAAACACACTGGCACTTTAAAGTGCGATAACTTGGCTTCTAATTATTGGAATGTCATGGAATTTTGTTAGAACATCAGTGAAGGATATACGTTAGTACCGCTTGCCCAGCTTTTCCCGTCAAAAGATTATTAGAAATAGCTATAGGCAAATAGACCATTTGCGGCGCTCGGCAACTCTGTCGGGCGTCCGTTTATTGGTCCGCCAACGAACCGGAACTACTCCGATATAATCTGCGTAGTCGCCGGCCGGCTATAAAAGTGAGCACAACGACCCGTGCACGTCAGTTGGACTCTTCAGTCGAAGCGGACAACACTTCAAAAGGCCAAATGAGATTTTGCCGAAACGTCATGATTTAGAAACATTATCTACCATCCGTGAAAATTATAGATATATATATATATATATATATATATATATATATATATATATATATATATATATATATATATATATATATATATATATATATATATATATATATATATATATATATACACTATATATACACTATATATATATATATATATATATATATATATATATATATATATATATATATATATATATATATATATATATATATATATATATATATATATATATACACTATATATATATATATATATATATATATATATATATATATATATATATATATATATATATATATATATATATATATATATATATAGTGTATATATCTCTAATGTTATACTCTTACTAGTAGAGGTAGTTACAAGTAGAGATGTTAATCTGTAGTTTTCTCAAATTTTGCTCTTTGCTCTTTGGCATAACTTCATCTTTTCAAATTCTATTTATATATAACGTCCTCTAAGACTGCGCCTTCGATTTTTATAAACTCATTAATAATTTTATTATCACCTTAACTATTATTGTCCTTCAGCATTTCTATTGTCTGTCGTCTTACTTCCTCTCTTGTTGGACTTACTGTGTTCTGAGAGGTTTTCTACGTTGGTCACTCGTCAGTCGGTAAGCTTCTCAAGAGACTTATGATTAACTACAAAACCAAGGGTTGATAGCATGAGGAGATGCTGCTGTGGGTTTTAAGTAGCCGATGACCGTGGTTCGGAACCCACGTTAAGCTGTAGGTCCAAGCGATAAATAGCCTTCTCAGTTGCTGATGCGCATCTAACCCTGAAACATTACTTTAATTTTTTTATTCTACTTCTAAGTTCTTGGAATCTATTTTATTTTCTGTCGTATTTAAGTGCAGCATTTCTTTTTTTTTACATTATTCTTTAGTTTAATCGACTTACCACACTCAGCGTCGCACCATTCCTTCCTTTTTTTGCGGACTCCATTCCTCCATTTAATACTGTCAACGCTGATTTTATATATATGCTATATATCTATGCTATATGTTTGTATATGCTATGTCTGTATAAGTTTTCTTTACTTCACTTTCAAGTCTAATTCTGTAGTCTTCTGTCAATGCTTAGATTCGACTGAATCACCTCTGTATCACATGCCTCGCTCTGTATTACGTATCGATCGATCTCGAGTCATTTTTCTATAACATTGATGTTTCTTGCAATCACAGAAGCTAATGAACAGCCTTCACGAAATTCTTCACTGAAATTTTTACATACACGCTTAATTCTGCAACAACTATAAACAGTTCTATTTACTGGTACTTCATCATCAAAAGCCAAAGAAAAATGTTCAATGCATTGTTATTGATTTAGACTATATTATAAATCGCTTATAATAATGGCCAGGTGGAAATGTTTACGTAATGTTTTTTTCGGTAAAATTGGTGTTTAAACGCTATCTTTATTTTAATTTAAAAACTCTAGAGGCCCTGAAGGCCTAGGGCGTAATGTTCACAATATCGTATTTTACATATCACTAATTATAACATTGTATATGTGGTTCCCATCCTTCATCAGTTCCTCTTCAGCAAAGTTTAGACTATCCCTCTAAGCTCCTTTCTATTGCTTGCTATATCCTTCAATTCCCCCATCCTTATCATATCCAAATCTTCCTATACTTAACCCATCTATCTTTTTCTTGGTCTGTCCTCTTCTTCCCTATTGGACTTCTGCGTAATACTAGATATATCCACATGTCCAAGCCATCTCACTCTCTGCGCTTTCGCAAAAGTTATTATATTTGGACTTTTGTACAGTTCTTCCAGCTCATTATTCGTTCTTCTCCTCCATCCCTCCTCAGTTCTTTTTCCTCCATATATAGCTCATAACATTTTCCTCCCACCTTTTCAGTTTCTCTTCCTCCGTTCGATTTAGCGTCCAAGTTTCACAGTCGTAAGTTGTTGTGGATCTTATTACTGTTGTATAGATTCTTTGTTTTGTGCTTCTGGACACATAGTTGGACTTCATCAGTTCTTTCAGGCTTCCATATTTTCGATTACCCTTTACTATCCTAACCTGTATTTTGTGCTCTTCGTGCCCACCCTCTTCGATTACTACTAGTAACTCCTAGGTAGCAGAATGCATGAACTCTTTCGAATGTATATTCTCTTCCATCACTGGCTGCCATGATCATATTTCCCTCTCCTGCCGATAGATCTTGCATTTGTCCCATTACCATATTTTCACTTATTTTAATTTATTTCCAAGCCAAACTTCTTCCCTTCTTTTTCTATTAATCTTATGGTTCTCTTTAGCTCCTTTTTAGTTCTTGCCAGTATAGTCAGATCATCTGCGAAGGCCAAGCATTGGTGTTCAATATTGTATATTGGGCCATCAGTTCTCAGCTTGCTATTCCTTACTATCACCTCCAGTATCAGATTGAAGAGAGTCGTTGACAGAGGGTCTGCCTGCCTAAGACCCACCTAGAATTCTTGCGATACATCACCATTCCATACTATCCTATCTCTTGTTTTCTCCAAGGTCATCCTTGTCAAACTAATGAGTTTTTTTGGGTATTTCTACTTGGTTCATTTTTTGATACATTTTTTCCCTAATTATTCTGTCATAGGCTTGCTTAAAGTCTAAAAAGATGGTATGCAGCTCAATTTTATATTCATAGCAAGTTACTTGGATCTCTTTTAGGGTAAATATTTTGGTCTGCCGTAGATCTGAACCCTGCCTGGTACTCACCTATGACTTTTTCTGCATATATATTTAATTTTCTTCTTATTATCTGACCCAGTACTTTGTAGCATGTATCTACCATTGCTATACCTCTGTGATTTTCATATAACGATCTATCTCCTTTTTTGTACATTGGGCAGATTAAAGCTTTTGACCATTCAGTCGGCATCTTCTTTTTTGTCCATATCAATTTTATTATTTCGCTGATGATCTTCTGTAATTGTTCTCCTCCTGCCTTTATCATATCAGCCGTAATACCGTCCTCGCCGGAGCTTTTATTATTTTTTTAAATTTTTTTGTAATGTCCCTTATCTCTTCTTCTGTTGGTTCATCTATCACTATTCCATCTTCGTCACGTGAATACTGTTCCTCCTGTTCTTCAATCCCACCATTAATCAACAATTTATCAAAGTGGTCTTTTCATCCATATAATATATCATTTTGGTCAGCTATCAATGTTCCTTCTTCTGTTTTAAAATAGTTATTTCTACCATGGTAACTCTTTTCTATTTTTTTCACATCCTGGAAAAATTACCTTATTTCTCTATTCCAGAACCTTTCCTCAATATCTTTTAGTTTTGCTTCATTATATTGTCGTATTATGTATTTCGTTTTGCATAGCCTTTTCATGTCCTTTCCTATTTTTTTTGTAGTTTTGGTTATTTTCTTCGTTATTATTAAGCACCAAAAGGAGCCTTAACCTTTTTTTCCTTTGTGATAAATTTTCACATTTTGTATCGTACCAGTCTTTTGTGCTCGTTCTTTCTCTTTGCTTCGGTATGACTAATTGATTTGATATATCCATTAGTTGTTTTACTTGGTTCCACTTCTCATCTATTTTTGTCGTATCATTCATTGTTTGTAATCTTTGGTTAATTTCTTCTCTGTATTTGTCGCTAATTATTAAATCTTTTAACCTTTCTATATTACTGTTTCTTCATTTTTATCTTATGCGTGCTGTTTCTGATTTTTTCTAATTCATTCCTGAATTAAATTCCTTCCAAATCCCATCACCCTTTCTTTATTTTTTTTTTGTACTAGAAAGCCTGTTTCTAACATTCTATCTTTCCTACCACTTTTAAAAAAGATTATATTATCTATTTCCATAATTTCTGATCTCAATTGTTTGGTTTCTTGGAGTGCTACAATGTCTACTTTATACTGGTTTATTTCCTTCACCAACTCCTTGAGTCTCTCTGCCATGTAAGTATCCCTGACATTCCACGTAGCAAGAATATACTTCTTATTCTGTTTTTCTTGTTGGAATTTTCTACTTGGTCTTTTATTTATTTATGTTTTATTTATGCTTCCTTTTGATTTATCGTACACATTGCTGTTTACACTCTTGTTCTTTTTGATTGCCTGACCCGTTAGTTTTATTTTTATTTCCTTTCTATCGGGTTCTGCTAGTTTTTTTATTTTTTCAACCCTTCCATTACTTTATTCCATCTCCCCTTCCTTTCCAGCTATCGCTATCTATATGTCTTAAACCATCTGAAAACCTGGATCCTTGACAAAACACTGTTTCCACAAAGCTGCTGAAGTTTTACAAACATTTCGGTCGTATTGCTCCCAAATCTGAAACAAAACTTAATAGCGCACCCGTTCTCAAAATTGTCGTCACTCTTTTTTAGATCGCAAGTGATCCTAAAGAGTTAAAAACTCGTACTGAAGACATATCAGGTGTTGACCTGCCTCCCCTTCATGGGAGAAGCCAACAATGTTGTTAGATCGAACGGTACGCCACCAGTTTTACTACTTTATTTACTCACCTCGTATTCATTCCTTAGTTTTCAATGACACATTTTCCTGATCCAGTATTAATAAAAGCGATACTGTAATATAAAACAACCAGCTTTGACTGGGAGTGATTTTTTAATGATAGAAAAGGGATTTACTGTTCGAAAACAAAAATGTTTTACCTTAACATTTTAACGCAACATTTGTTTTTCATTAAACTAAATGTTCTTTCAACCCTCGTTATCAACATAAACTCCCTCTTCGTCCCCTCATACCTCTATTAAAATAACCGGGTTAGCGGTTTGATTAGGGAGGTGCGCAGACAGAAAACTCCTTATCATTCGTAATCGTTTTTTCATTATCTGGTTGGTCATTCTGTCAGCGACGAGAAAACGCGGCGGTTGTGTAGCGTCGTTTGTTTTTTTCCCTTTTTTGAAAGACGCGCGTCAAACATTTCGCCTAGTCACCGTCGATTAGCGTTTCTTCTGTTTCGGGGTGGTTATTATTTGATTTTGTGCCAAAAATTAAATTGTGAGATGAATGTCTCGATTTTCTGAAGTAATTTGGTAGGTTTTACTATTAGAGAATATTTTGTAGGGAGTTTTTAACTAATTTTATGGCTTGTTATGAGATAATCTAAAACAACTTTTAAATTAATATTGTAAATATTTGAACGTCTGTAAAATGTTGCGTTATAAATATTTAAATTATTAAGTTTTAAAACAGCAGTATATAATACCCGGCTCATTCACTTATTAAAGTTTGTTGAATGGATATTTTGGCTATAAAAGTGTGTTTCTATTATAAAACTTTGTAGTTGCATTTTCTCTGGGATTTTTAAAGTTTAGAACAAATGGAAGATTAAAATCATGAAAACTTACTAAAAACAAATAGTTGCTGTACAATCCAATAACACTCAACTACATAACACATTTCAATAGAACGTATTTTTAGTAAAACATATTCAGAAATTTAATGTCTTGTATTTCATTTCGCATTAGTCAATCGGACAGACTGTGTAACCATTTCCTGAGCACCTCTGTGTATCATTGCCATATTTTTCTTTATTATTGCATTCTTAAGGAGATATATCGTGTGTATAGGAATGGTGCCTTAACAGCCTTAATATATAGGCTGTATTATATATATGAAGTATTATTGTAGTCTTAAATCCGAAAATGATAAGTTAATTACTGTAACACGTGCAGTTTTTTTTGTTACCGCGGGTCGGTGATGGAGAAAAAAATGAGACGACATATTTTTACAATCTAATATTTATTTAATATAAACATGTAAAACGTGTTAAATATATGCACACATGAGGATTATGTAAATAAAAAATATATTACATGAGATGTCATACACCGACAAAAACTTTTACTTAGTTACGTATTCCGCTCACATGAGAACCTCGATGTCAGCATCACCTCAAGAGTAGAGTTACATATTTCGTTCGCATGAGAACCACGATGTCAGCATCACCTTGGGAGTCATCACGCCACCAGATGGTCCCGTGAGAAACGCAACCTAAACGTATTTTTAAGTATAAATATTACCTCCAAATTTAATATTGTCAATTCTTAGTTAAGCTGTTGAGTTTAAAAGACCTATTTTGTAAACCATTTTCGAAATAAAGTTTTTAAAAACAAAGTCTGCCGAAAAAGTTCTTTAAGTGGCGCAGTCGGTAGGATTGCACAAGTGTTTCACGAACGAGCCAATTGAGGACGACACCAAGAGACACAACAGTTGGAGCCAATCCAGCAGTGCAATCAACAGAACCAGAAGCAGACAGCAGCACAGCCGAGAATTCGGGAAGGAAGAAGCAGATCAACAAAGGTTAGTGCCAATTCCTTTTACCCTCCTGACCCTCTGATTAAGGTACTCAGTTGGAATAGTTAGGGAAGTGTATTTCACACAAAAAACCAGTGTATTGAACACATTAGGGTTAGAAATTAGGTTAAGAAAGAGGAACAAAAATATATGACAGAAATTGACGATTTAGTAGCATCATTAGCATTAGCATTTAACGATAACGATTCTAAAATGCAGAAACAAAGTAAACAAACCCCCATTGACTGGGATTTATTCAAATCTAGATTAGAAAATATTAAACCTTTTAATGGTGACAGTAACGTTTTAAATAAATTTGTTACCAAATGCGATAAACTCGTAAATATATATAGGCAATTACAAAGTGAGGAATTAGATGCCCACATTTTCGATTGTATTCAGGAAAAATTAATCGAGAAAGCAGAAGTAATGGTTGGGAATAGAACAGAGCTGACAAATTGGGACGCTCTGAAAGCCGCGTTACAACAATGTTTTTCTGATAGACGCAATACGGACAATTTAGTCCAAGAATTAACACGAGCCAGACCATTCAAAGGTGAACACTTAATAAGTTTCGGAACCAGACTTCAACTTCTTCGAAGTAATGTTGCTCAGAGAATTAGTAACGATTTAAATTTGAGTGAACAACAGAAAATTTGCCACATTACTTACTATGAGAAAACGGCGTTAAATACATTCATAGCAGGTTGTACGGGAACCCTGAAAAATAACATGCATTTGAAAAAACTCGACACATTGGAAGATGCAATGGCTTATGTCGTTGAATTTGAAAATTTCGAAAAATTATATGGAAACCTAAACGCAACTGAAAAATACAGTAATAATCAATTTGCACCGAAACCAACAAATTTTTCAAATTATCCAAAATTCTCAAACAATCAAAATTATTCTAATCAAAACCCTTTCAATCAAAATCAATTTAATCAGAATGCTTTTAACCGAAACCCAAATTTTAATCAACAACAATATTCGACAATGGCAAAACCATTTCAATGGCCATCACAACCAATAAATGTGCAGCCCAGACAATTCGCACCTCAAAAATTCTTTACAAACCGGGAAGTTTTTGGACCTCCAAAAAATGTGTTTAAGCCCAAGAATATTCCACCTAGTCAAATGAGTAAACCAACACCCATGTCGATTAGTGTACGAAACAGTAACGGATTTAGCAGACAGCCAATCCGTAATCAATTCAACCATTTCCAAAACACATACCCCAATCAAAAACCGAATTTTACTTTCGAAGAACTTCACAACAACGAGTGTGAAGGATATCCGGTTGAAGATTATCAAGATTACTCGTACTACGAACCGAATGAAGAAACTCACCTTGATTATCATGTGAATAACTATGGTGAAGATGAACAACAAAAAAACGAAGAATTTTCAGAGAATGAAAACCTTAAAGAAATTGGAAATTTTACGGAACAAGCCCAGAACGAAGGCCAACCTTGACGGAAATAAACATTTCCTCTAATAACGCTTTACCATATATCGAAATTGGCTATCCTAAAATTAAACTCTTAATAGATACCGGGAGCTCAAGATCAATTTTAAGACCAACTGTCGCAGAAAAATGTTATCCAAACTGTATCTATCGAGCGAATAACATCATCAAAACAGCAATAGGTAGTGAAAACACACAATTTCAGGCAAAAATTCCAGCATTTTCAGAATTTAAACTAGATTATGAGATAGATTTTATTCTTTTTGATTTTCACGACTATTTTGATGGAGTAATCGGTCTAACAGATTTAATTAATATGGGATTGAATATAGATCTTTTAAATAAAAAACTAATTGGACAACAAATCGAAATTCCTTTTAAATACCGAAGACCTTCCGAAACAAATTTTTCTATTACCATAAATCCCAAAGAAAAAACTTTAAAGAAAATTCCAGTTAATATACGAGAAGGAGAAATCATCACCAACAGCGAAAAAATAGATGAATTGAACTTTCCATCCATTCTCTCTTATGCTCACGATGGTTATGCTATAATCGAAATTCATAACCCAACAAATAACTATATAACATTGACTCTCACTGAACCATTTCCTTGTCAATTATTTAAACCGCAAGAATTCGAATGTATGACTTTCGAACAAGTAAATCATA
Organism: Cosmopolites sordidus; assembly: GCA_031761425.1. NCBI lineage: Eukaryota > Metazoa > Arthropoda > Insecta > Coleoptera > Curculionidae > Cosmopolites > Cosmopolites sordidus. The sequence continues at coordinate 115,551 of JARFXV010001341.1, read as the reverse complement.
AATGTTCTCAACAAATACCAAGCAAAAAGGCACAGTTAAATCATCTAATACGCACCGAACATATGAACAAAGAAGAAGGAAAAGCAATTACGGCATTGTGCAGAGAATTTGAAGATATATTTTACCAACCAGGAGACAAATTAACATTTACATCGAAAATTAAACACGAAATAAAAACCACAGATAATATACCAGTGTACACAAAGACATACAGATACCCATACATTCACAAGAATGAAGTGTGCAAACAAATCAGCGAAATGTTAGAAAAGGGAATAATACGACCATCATCCAGTCCATGGTCATCACCGATATGGATCGTCCCTAAGAAGATGGACGCTTCGGAAAGACAAAAATGGAGAGTAGTAGTTGATTATAGAAAAATCAATGAAAAGACAATTTCGGACCGCTACCCTATTCCAAATATAACCGATATATTGGACAAATTAGGACGAGCCCAGTACTTTTCAACATTGGACCTAGCGTCTGGTTTTCACCAGATTGAGGTAGAAAAAGACTCCATAGAAAAAACGGCGTTCACAGTTGAAAATGGACATTATGAATTTTTAAGGATGCCATTCGGTCTGAAAAATGCTCCATCTACGTTCCAAAGAATAATGGACGAAGTCTTAAAAGAGCTACAGAACAAGATTTGTATGGTATTTATGGACGACATAATAGTAGTGAGCACAGGCTTAACGGAACATATTCAGAACCTTAAACTCATCTTTAAGAAATTGCGAGAAGCTAATTTAAAAATACAAATTGACAAGTGCGAATTTCTACGAAAGGAAGTTGAATTTCTAGGTCATATTGTGACACCTGAAGGAGTCCGACCTAATAAAAAGAAAATAGTTGCTATACAAAAATATCCCATTCCAAGAACGCAAAAGGAAATCAAAGCATTTTTAGGCTTGTTAGGCTATTACCGTAGGTTTATTAAGAATTTTGCCAAAATCACTAAACCGATGACTCTATGTTTAAAGAAAGGAAATAAAGTCGAACACACACAAGAATTCGTAGAATGTTTTAACACCTGTAAGAATCTATTAATTTCAGAACCAGTCTTAGCATATCCGGATTTCTCTAAAACCTTCGAACTGACTACGGATGCATCGAATTATGCAATTTCGGGAATTTTATCTCAAGATGGTCACCCAATTTGCTATGCATCCAGAACTCTAAACCCCGCCGAAATCAATTATTCAACAACAGAAAAAGAATTATTGGCTATTGTGTGGAGTTGTAAATATTACAGACCCTATTTATATGGCGCAAAATTTGTGATATACACCGATCACAAACCTTTACAATGGTTAATGTCGCTAAAAGAACCAAATTCTCGTTTAGTACGATGGCGACTAAAATTAGCAGAATTTGAATACGAAATTAGATATAAAAAAGGGAAAAACAACCAAGCAGCTGATGCTCTATCCAGGAATGTAGCAGAAGTCAATGCAGCAGAAACCGAATCAGTTTGTAATAATGCAGGCGACGCTGATGATATAATAAAAGAATTTCTATTAACACCTAGCGAATTACCAAACGTAGATCAAGTTACAATTGATGAAGTTATTCCACCGAAAATAAATATTATTTCGGACATTCAAATTAAACCACCAACTATTCATGAGAATAATAAAGAAGGAGTTGAAACAGTACACTCTTCAGCTGAAGATCCCATTTGCGGAATGCCAATAACTGAAAGAGCCATAAACATGTATAAAAATCAAATAATTGTCACAAGTGGAGATATAACCAAATTTCAACTAAGACAAGAACGAGTGTTCGAAAACAGCAGATTTTACTTAACTATTTCAAGTAGAGATCCAACATTCAGTATAGTCACATTCCTTAAAGAATATGTAAAACCGAAACAATTATACGCTATATACTTTAATAACCAAGAATGCGCACGTCAGTTTGCAATCACTTTGCAAAACCTTTTTAAAAACTCATCTTACAAGATATTACAATGCTCAACGTTCTTAGAAGATATACGAACAAGAGATGAGCAACAGGAAAAACTTACTCTACACCACACCACCAAAACATGCCACAGAGGTATGAATGAAATGAAAGCAGCATTCAGTACAAGATTTTATTGGCCAAAGATGTCAGATGATATTGAAAATTTCATTAATAATTGCGAGATATGCCAAAGAAACAAATATGATCGAAATCCACCCGTAATTAAATTTAATTTAACACCTACAGCATCAAGACCTTTCGAGCACATACACGTGGATACTTTTAGAATAAATTACGACGCCTTTGTAACAATTTTAGATTCATTCTCAAGATATGGACAAGCCTACCCACTCCGTAGTATTACAGGTACCGAAGTAGTAGAAAATTTGTATACATTCGTAACACATCACGGTCTTCCATTAAAAATAACCGCAGATCAAGGAACAGAATTCAAAAATAAAGACCTCGAAGATTTCTGTAAATTGTATAGAATTGAACTACACTATACAACCGCGAAAAACAGTAATTCGAACTCACCCGTTGAACGTTTTCATTCGACCATAATTGAAAGTTTTCGTTGTTTACGAGAAGAAAACAAAGACATGACAATACAGCAGTTGATGAGAAGAGCTGTAATGGGTTATAATAATTCAATACAAAGCGTGACCAAACTTACGCCCTTCGAAATAACAACAGGACACGTAAACACTATAAACCCTTTTGATCTAAACGACAACGCTATCATATCTAGCTATGTACAATCACATAAAGAAACATCGAACAAGCTATATGAGAAAGTAAAGAGAATAAATGAAGAAACCAAACAAAATGTAATATTGAAAATAAACGAAACTAGACAAGAACCTCCTGACTTTCAAGATCAAAAGATCGCCTACGTGAAAACGAAATATAGAAGCAAAGACAAACCAAAATTTAAAAAGGTACCAATAATTGATGAAACTGATACCAAAATAATGACAGACAAAACTTCATATCATAAAAGTACCCTCAGAAAACCTAAACCTAATGGAGGAAAATCTTTTCAGGATGAAGCAGGAAACAGCGACGATCCTGTTATACCTGGTCCTGCAGATCCACCTGACAAACGGGTCTGACATTCAAATCACCACGCTGGAGAACCCCATATTACCTATCCAACTGGGAAATTCCAGACTTATTTATAATAGACATACATTTATTCATTACGTAGATTTAAGACATTTAATCGATAAACTAAGTAATATTAAGGCTTATTTTCTTAAACTCAAGGAAAGTTTATTACCAGTAAATGCATCGAATAATATCTCTTATCATGCACTAGCGCAAAACCTACTCCTCAGAACCGAATACTTAATAGAAATTGCAACAAATAAAATCGAAAATTTACACCCTCACATTAGAAATAAACGAGGTTTTATTGATGGAATTGGAAAGATTAATAAATGGTTATTCGGAACCCTAGATTCAGATGACGGTAAACGATATGATGAAGCAATAGCAATTTTAGAGTCCAATCAGAAAACCATAGTTGACGAATTAAAATTACAGATTTCATTATCAAAAAATCTAATCGATAATTACAACGAAACTGTGGCAACTCTAAGTAAAAATCAAGAGTCACTGCAATCAAGTTTATATACATTACTCTCACCAGTTCAACAAACTATCAATAACATACAAGATTATCTAAGTTTCCAAGGAATTACAACGCAATTAAATTTAGATTGTCAAAATCTAATAATGTTTCTTGATAATTTGGAAGACGCTATTATGTTTGCCAAAGTAAACGCTCTACATAGCAGCATACTGTCAAGTTTAGAATTAAAAAATATGTTAAACTATTTAAAGAATATCTATAACAATTCGGAAATTCCAACATTCAAAAATTTATTGTCATACTATCAATTTTTTGGAATTCAAGTAGAATTTTTAGAAAGCAAAGTAATATTTGCCATACATGTACCGATACTGAGGCCTGAAACCCTTACCTTCTATCACATCTACCCAATTATCCAAAATCGAACCATCTTTATACCAAAATACCCTTATTTGGCACAAACCCCTATGAGAAGACAATTTATTGCTAATTCATGTCCAATTATCGAGAAAATACATTTCTGCATGGAAGAATTCCTACCCGATGACCAATGTGTGAACAGTCTAATAGCAGGACATCAAACTGGAAATTGTCCGACAATCGAAATTAATATTGAGGAACCAGTGACAGAGCAGATTACCAGAGAACTAGTTTTAATCTTACCCACCAAACCAGAAACAATGATTGCCAAATGCAACACCGATCAATATTTCGAAATATCGAAATCTTCACTAATTAAAATCCCAGAAGATTGCGAAGTTCAAATTAAGGAAAAGAAATTTCTAAATGACTTAAAGATTCAGAGAGGAAAACCAATTATCCTACCCGAAATAAAATGGTCAAAGTTAGATGGAACGAAAACTTCGATTACCTCGAACATTACCAAAATCAATATTGACGAAATATACCATCTGAAGAATATGGCAAATCAATTGAAGCCGATAAACCTCGATAACACTAATCATCGACAAACCACAAATTATATTGTTTTAGGTATTTGCATTGTCCTAACCATACTTGTAGTGATGATGCAAAGGGAAAAGTTGTATCCCTATTGGCAAGCTGTCAGAAGAAGGTCCAAGAAAAGCCACCCCCAGAGTAAAGTGGATTCGGAAAAACGTACCGTTGTTTTCGAATCTTAAGGAGGGAGGAGTTACGTATTCCGCTCACATGAGAACCTCGATGTCAGCATCACCTCAAGAGTAGAGTTACATATTTCGTTCGCATGAGAACCACGATGTCAGCATCACCTTGGGAGTCATCACGCCACCAGATGGTCCCGTGAGAAACGCAACCTAAACGTATTTTTAAGTATAAATATTACCTCCAAATTTAATATTGTCAATTCTTAGTTAAGCTGTTGAGTTTAAAAGACCTATTTTGTAAACCATTTTCGAAATAAAGTTTTTAAAAACAAAGTCTGCCGAAAAAGTTCTTTAAGTACTTTTTTCCTATTTGTGTTCCTTAGCATCATCTCTTTTTAAAAACCAGCAATAGTCGCCCAACATAGATGGGTGCCAGCGTCCCTGGTATCTTGCTTTCATTGTGTTGATGTGCTGGTGAAATCTCTCTCGTTGTTCGACTCTTACTGCACCCAAATTTTCCAGAAAAAAATCCAAATGGGAATGTAAAAAATGCATTTTTAAGTACATGCGACACTATTGTATTTCATAAGCTTTTAATAGTTCATCTATGAGATTTTTATAGTTTCCATCTTTCTTGTTGCCTAGAAATCCTTTCACTATACTTACAAAACACTACCAAACTGCCAATTCATTTTTATTTAATTTTTCTTGAAAACGGAAATCACATAGAAATTTCCTTCGAAATTCAAAAAATATGTGTTCTTTTAGTTTTAATTTGATCTCACTTAATTGAAAAAATATTTCTTTTAGGTACTTGAAACATTGCCTTCTTTGTCCATGGCTTTGGCAAAGATTTTCATTAGACCAAGCTTAATATGGAGAGGTGGAAGAAGCACAATTTTTGGGTTAATAAGGGGACATATTTTATATTTGAAGTAACAGGTTCAAAGAAGTTCTATGATGCCAATCTGTCTTACTATAATGTGCTTTTGTTGCCCTACTGCCCCATAGACAGCGATACTTTGTAAAACCCCCTTAAAGCCCTAGCAATGTACCTATCACTTTTAAATCCCCACAAAGATCCCACTGATACTGTTCATATTTAACGCGATTTAGTATGGTTGCTAAATTGTCATAGGTTTCTTTCATTGTCACTGAATGGTCTAAAGGAATAGATGGGTTTTTGTTTTCATTATGAAGAAAGACTTCCATTATGTTAAAACTGCTTTTAGGATGCATTTCGAGGAATATATGAAAATACGCTACTCGGAAGGTACATATTAAGCTCATTCACTAAACGATCAATATCAACAGACATATAGCGATTCTTCCATTTTATAAAAACTTGATAATGTTACATTCCGTTTTCAGTAAAGCGAAACACCTGCAAAAGATTGCACTGTTGAAGCCAGGAACCAAAAAGTTCCCATTTTTGTTTTGACAAGCCCAGGTCACGTACTAAATCATTTAATTCATTCTGAGTTATTAAGTGATGTTCAGTGGTAGTTATTAAAAATGTTGGGTCACAACTGGTGTTCTCAGAAAGTTGTGACCCAGATCCTAATAAAGAAATAGAATCACCGGGAAACATGTTGTCCAGGTTTAAAGGCGCAATCGGTACCGATAGTTCCTGGCCATGACGAATTGGTCTAAGTGCAGAAGGCAAATTTGGATACTGACTTTTGTCACTTTGCTTTTTTAAAATCCCTTCTATTTTAGTGAATCAAAAGTAACAATTACTTTCATGATCAGTATCTCCACATCGTTTGAACAGCAACCGGCATAGAATTTTACTTGCGATACATCCACTGCACTAAATTTGCGTGAAAACTTACACAGCAATCACGATGAGCAACTTTTATCTTGATCTCAAATTTAGCACTTAAAATATAAGATATAAAAGATAGCTTGTGACATTACTTTAGACTTCTAGACTTTTAGATCTGCTGAATTTTTGCGAAATTAACGACTAGAACTTACCATTTTAGATGAAATCGACTTACACTTGACTGTACTGTAAACAAGACAAAAACAAAGTAAACTATAGAAAGCAATAAAACTTCCCTTAAAGGTGTATAGAATACTGTTGAAATACCCCCTCTACGGTTTTGTGGTCAGGTATAAATACATGGGATATTTGAAAATAATTTCAAATATCCCATGATATAAAGGAGAAGCAGCTATTTAAAAATTGAACGTGCTAGGCCATTTCTATGAGAATGTGTTTTAATAAATGCCGGCCGTGGTGGTCTGGTGGGTTAGTCGCCTGCCTGGCAATCCAAAGGTAGCTGGTTCGATTCCAGCGCTCGGATGGGTGTTTTTCCTTAATTTTTCGGTCCGTCTTACTTCCTACCCTATACACACTTATATACACTCACATACACACACACGCCCACACATATCTACAACTAAATGTCTGTGATTGTTTTCTAGGCAAGAGTGTAAAATCCGACAACGAATTACCCCTCAGTCACGCCAGTTAAAAGTGTTCTACGTTGGTCACTCGCCAGGCGGTAGGCTTCCTGATCGATAGGCACATAACCAAGGGTTGATAGCCTGAGGGAGGTGCTGACCTAGGTTTGTCGGTAGCTGATGACCGTGGTTCAGAACCCACGTTAAGCTGTAGGTCCAGTCTAGTCCAAATAGCTTTAGATGCTGATGCGCCTCTAACCGTAAATCCTATTCTTTTATTTTTATAACTACTTAAATGAAACGCAAAAAGAGCATTCGCATCAATGTTATAAAAATCATTCCGACCTGTGTTATTATTCATTATATGATTTATTATTATTATTATTATTATTATTATTATTCAATATGTCATATTTCTATAGGTAAGGCCTATAGAAGGGATGGGTAAGGGTAAGGCCTATAGAGGCCCTTGGTTTTTGATATCCCTATACCGCTAAGAGTCGGTTTATTGGGTTTCCTATTTTATGGTCATCCTTCCAGATATTGACTGCAATCGACGTCGCTTAACATCAGTTGCCATTATGGTTCGGAATCCACGTTAAGTTGTAGGTCCCGCAAGCAAGTTACGCTGTGTAAAATAAGAATAGCAAAAAATAATCAAAATCAGTAAGCAGTTGACAATTATATGCCGGGTAGAATTATTAAAAAAAAGTATACAGGGTGTAAGGGAAATAACTTCCGTAAGTTTAACCAACGATTCTTTACATTATTTTGAACAAAAACTTTCCTTAAAACATGTATTCAAAATGCACCTATTTCCGCGAAAATTTTTTAATTTAACTTTTTTAATTTTCCTAACAATTGGTGACGTTGCCATTCGGTTTTTTGTTTCATGGTCTGTAAAGGTATTATTTGAAAATAAAATGTAATATTTTAAAAGTTATTTTGACATAACCTCAAATAATAACATTAAACGTGTGCTGTTATTTATATGATAATTTGAATGTGTTAGATAAGAACATTATGAGTTTTCCACTCACATCAAAGCAAATTGATATAACCTGACGCGCGAGTCAATAACCAAGTTATCATCATCAGGATGCAATTAAAACTAAAGCTTAAATTATTTTGTTTACATTACACCTACACCTAGTGAGACGAACAGTATAAAAATCGCGGAAGCCAATGTTGTGTGTGTAAATGTATAGAAATTACAATTAAGTGTCATATTTTACAATTAAGTGTCAATTAAAATGGTTAAAAAATTGTAATTTGTTTAAATTTGATTTTCTAATCTTTTTATATCAATTACTTAATTCCAAATGTCCAATACATTTGCTATATTAAAATGTTCGGTTCATAACTGTTTAAAAGGTCGTTTCTCATAATTCAGTAAAATTCTATAATGCTAGTCTCTTCATGAAATGGGGTACTCCATTGAGAAGCACAATAAAGGATTGCTTCTTGGCTAGATAGTGATGCTGTTTTTGTGCCACGTATACTATGTAACAAATATAACAGATTTAGATTTCTTTTTTCTTTTTTTAGGTTCCACGCCACGTTTTCGCCACGATCTAAAACTCAAAAAATATCAAAAATATTTAAATAAAAAATCAAAATAATTAATTAATTTATTAATTTCATTTATTGAAATAAAGAATCAAAAAATCAAAGAATTTAAATAACTGTATTACTATGGCTTCGGTAGATTTAAATTCAATATGGTTCCCGATTCTAAAGAAAACAATTAACCACATTTAAGTATTTCAATACACAATCAGTACAGTAAACAATCACACAGTAAACCTCACCTATATATATATATATATATATATATATATATATATATATATATATATATATATATATATATATATATATATATATATATACTATATATATATACTACCTATATATATACTACCTATATATATATATATATATATATATATATATATATATATATATATATATATATATATATATATATATATATATATACTACCTATATATATATATATATATATATATATATATATATATATATATATATATATATATATATATATATATATATATATCCCCTTTGTGGATCAAACCTTGACGTGGTAAAGGGGTTTGAGTAGGGCAATGAAGCTTTGAGCTATGCCGTCTGGAGTCTATGCTCCTGGGAGGGTCACCCCTGGCGGACAGGTCAAAGCGGAGGCCTCAGACTAACATGATCCAAAATCGGCCAACCCGCATTGGACCAGCGTGGCAGATTACGGTTCATACCTTCAACATGGTATTTCAGTATGTTGAAATATGACAGTACAACCTCAAACACGGCCCTCATTCCCCGGAGGCCAAGGGGCAACTACCTACGGCAGCGGGAAGACCTGCCCCAAGGCAGAGGGTGCTAAGAATCACCGGGTTAGATCAGGCTGCCATTGGACTTTTGACATTGCAACGTTAAATATACGGACTATGAAAACAGAGGCCCGATTGCAAGAACTGTTAATCGAACTTGACAACATACATTGGGATATTATTGGGCTCTGTGAAACACGAAGGAAGGGTGAAGAGTTAATCAAACTGGAACCAACTGGACACGTACTCTACACTCGAGGTACGGAAAATGGCCGATGTGGCGGAATAGGATTCCTCATCAATTGAAAGCTGAAGGACAGTGTGGTAAAATTTGAAAGTACATCCGACCGATTAGCCCAATGCGTCATTCAGCTGAATAAAAAGTTTAGGCTTCAAATCGTCCAAGCTTATGCACCAACTATAAGCCATAAAGATGAGGAAATTGAGGAATTTTATGATGATGTGCCCCAGCTTTTATACAAGGAGAAATGTAGGTACAAAATCCTGATGGGTGATTTTAATGCCAGAATTGGAACAACAAGAACAGACGAAAATGCAACTGGCCCATATGGAACTGGTGAGCGAGACAATAGAGGTGACAGATTAGTTGATTTTGCTGAAGGACAAGAACTATATATTATGAATTCATTCTATAAGAAAAATATCAGCAGAAAATGGACATGGAAAAGTCCATCTGGGCTCACAAGCGAAATTGACTACATCATGACCAACGATAAAACAATATTTACCAATTGTACTGTCCTTAACAATTTTAATGTTGGAAGTGACCACCGAATTGTACGAGCAAGGGTTCGTATTGACTGTCGAAATGAGCGCGAAGAAATGGTAAGATCAAAGAAGGGCAAGGTGAATTCTGGAAAACTGCTGGAGAGAGGAAGCGATTTTGAGATTGCTTTGTCAAACCGGTTTGCTGCGTTACAAGATCCAGAGGAGGTGGAAATATCAGTTCAATATGAAGAAATCGCCAACAATGTACTTCAAACGGCTGCTTCAATAGCACCAGAAGAAAAATGTCTCAAACAAACAAAAATCTCCAGTGAGACCATTGATTTAATGAAGAAACGGCGAGCAATGAGAAATGCAGGTAGTCCTTTTGGCAGGGTCGAGTACACTGAGCTCTGCAAAACTATAAGAAAACGTATCAGAGAGGACACGCGCCGATTCAATATGCAGCTAGTGCAAAAAACCCTGGAAGAAAACAAAGGAATTAACAAAGGTAAACAGAAGCTGAGAAACAAAAGAACGCAAATATATGCTTTAAAGCGTGAGGATGGCACAGTGTGCAGGACGCGTACCCAAATGTTAGAGATTGTCAGAAGGTTTTATTCCCAGTTATATGAAGATCGGAGCCAGTCAGGGACAGCAATACCCACGGAAGAACAATATATAATACCAGATATCCTAGTGGAGGAAGTAACAAATGCTATAGAATTGATGAAGAACGGCAAGGCTCCAGGAAAGGATAGTGTAACTGTCGAAATGCTAAAAGCTGGTGGTCGGACGTTACATAAAACACTGGCAAAATTATACTCAAAATGCCTCAAAGAACAAAAAGTACCTGACTTATGGAAAAATGCAGAAGTGATCCTTTTACATAAAAAAGGAGCACAGGAAGATTTAAAGAACTACCGTCCAATAAGCCTCCTATCAGTGATGTACAAAGTTTTCACTAAGATAATTTCTAAAAGAATATTAAAAAAACTGAATGACGCACAACCAAGAGAACAAGCAGGATTCAGAAGTGGATTCAGTACAATGGATCACATCCAGGTTGTACAGCAGGTCATAGAAAGGCACAACGAATACACCATGCCACTGTGCTTGGCTTTTATCGACTACGAAAAAGCATTTGATTCCATCTCAAAGCATGCGATAATGGATGCACTGCTTAGCCAAGGTGTAGAGAGAGCCTATGTAAACCTATTAGAATCGATATATGATGGAGCTACAGCCACAATTCACCTTGATGATCTTGAAGTGGGAATTAATATAGAACGAGGTGTACGGCAGGGTGACGCAATATCGCCTATTCTTTTCTCGGCTGGCCTTGAAGAAGTATTCCGTAAACTGGATTGGGAACAGGATGGGGTAAAGATCAATGGTGCAAACTTAAACCATCTTAGATTTGCAGATGATATTATTCTCATTTCACAAGACCCAGAGGAGCTGCAAAGACGCATACAAGAACTGCAAAGGGCTGGCGAACCATTTGGCTTGAAAATAAACCTGAAAAAGAGTCAGATTATGTTCAATAACTTCGCTCAGGACAGAAGAATTTCAGTTTTAGGAAGGGATTTAGAGATTGTGGACAGCTTTGTATATCTTGGGCAGAGGATTTCCATGGAGGGGAATACCGCCCGGGAGGTGGAACGGCGTGTTAAATGTGGCTGGCAGGCATTTGGTAGGCTCAACATAGTGTTTAAGAGCAGACTCCCACTTTGCCTGAAAAGAAAAGTATTCGATCAGTGCGTTCTACCCGTTATGACATACGGAAGTGAAACCTGGACACTCACATCGCAATCAATTCAAAAACTTCGGGTGGCACAGAGGGGAATGGAAAGATGTATGCTTGGCATTACAAGACGAGACAGAAAGTCCTGCCCATGGATCAGGGAACAAACAAAAGTCTGTGACATCATTGGAAGAGTAAAACAGTTGAAATGGAGATGGGCAGGCCATATAGCGAGGCGATGGGACGACAGATGGACCAAGGCAATCCTGGAGTGGATACCGCTTGATCGCAAACGTCCGCGAAGAAGACCGAAAGCACGATGGACTGATGACATCGTTAAGTATATTGGACCCGAGTGGCAGAGGAAAGCCCAGGACCGTGAAGGTTGGAAGCATGCTGAAGAGGCCTTCATCCTGCAGTGGATCGATACGGGCTGATGATGATGATGATGATGATGATAAAAAAATGTCATAAAAATCTGTTGTGGTCAGTGTAAGTATCGTTGACATACACATACACAAAAAAATATATTTACTTCTACTCTTTACTTTATATATTACAAATTAATATAATTTATTTTTTAGATTAGTTTTAAATTTTTTTAAATTTTGTTCGTTAGGCAAATTTATTACAGAAAAGAGTCACTGAGAAATTTGCCTCCCTTTGGTTTTTTGCACATTTTTACCTAGTGTTTCTTTATTTAAATAAGAACAGATATTTTTGATATTTTTTGAGTTTTAGATCGTGGCGAAAAACCTAAAATAAAGGAAAGAACTATGAACACGCCACAATCATTCAGACATTACTTAGATTTATACTTAAATTTCCACTATGTTCAATAATATAGTAGAAATTTAAATGTAAATTTTAGCTTGTTTATTTGAAATGAATTTCCATCAAGTATCGGCTACCTCAGTGAAATAAACAAAACACAGAAAAATAATCTTTGGTATCTATGCAAAAAAGCCTTCTCCGAGGTATTCTGCGTTGGTCACTGGCAAAAATATTAAAAGATTAAGAACAAACTAAGGGTTGATATCCCGAGGGAGGTGCTGACCGAGATTAATCAGTCACCGGTGAACGTAGTTCAAAAGCCACGTTAAGATCCAATCACTAAAGAGCATCAGATGCTGATGCATTTCTAATTCTAAATCATTTACCTTTTACTTTTCTGCAAAAGTATACCTATAATCTGTTATAATCTGGTCTGAAATATATCTAAATACATTTAGATATATTTTTAGATATAGTTGCAGTTTACATATTGCAATTACAAACTTGCATTACAAAATCTAAATTTGATTTGAAAATGATATTTTTCTAATCTAGAATAAATTCGGTTATAATTACAAAATTTAAAGCGGAATAATAAAAGCCCTTAAAAAGCTTAAGACGTAAAAACGCAGATGCAATATGTAAATACTAGGCTAATTGAAAAGTTCGCGGAGCGAAAATGATAAAACAAGTTTATAGAAAAAATGGCTTTAATCTTCCGTATATTCTCTGTTAAGATTAATACATTTTTTCCAGCGGTTTTCCAATTTATTTATTCTATCTCTGAAGTGATTTTCTGGTAGCATTTCAAAATACTCATCTACGGTTGCTATAACTTCTTCATTTGATGAAAACGCTTGCCACGTAGAATTTTCTTGAAGCTTGGGAACAGTTGAAAATCAGAGGGGCCAAATCTGGTGAATATGGTGGATGCTCCAATAATTCGTAGTGTAACTCCTTCAATTTGGCCATTGTAAGACCACCCCTGTGAGCCGGTGCATTGCCTTGATGAAAAATGATTTTTTTCTTTGCTAAATCAGGACTTCTCTCACAATTTTTTGCATCCAATTGCCTTTTGCATCCCAAGAAATTGATACCATAACCTTTTTGGTCGATTTTGACCACTTTGGCTGCTTCGGAGTTGACAAACGGGCTCAGTCCACTCTACCGTTTGTTGGCGTAGTTTAGGATCATAGCGGTAAACCCAAGTCTCATCCATAGTTACAAAACGGCGTTTAAAATACATTTTATTCTTTCGAAAAAAATCCAAATGTTGGTTAGAAAGTTTTACTCGAAATCGTTTTTGATCAGAATTTAACAAATGCGGCACCCATCTTGCAAATAGCTTTCTCGAGCCCAATTCTTTTTTCAAAATATGGAACCGTTCATTTGAGATGTTCATGACCTTATCAATTTCACTCAAAGTCAATTGTCTGTCATCCACAACCATATCATGTATAGAACGAATTATTTGTTCAGTAGTCGCACTTATTGGACGTACAGAACAAGGATCGTCATCGAGCCTTGTACAACCACGTTGAAATTCACCTACCGACTTACAAACCAGTGTTTTTGATAGAGCAAACGCCCCTAATACATGTACCATTTCACTGTAAATTCCCATTGCCTTCAAACATTTCTTAACAAAGAATTTGATCACTGCACGATTTTCAATATTTTCCTTTTTAAAAAATAACACTGATACGTTTATTTTAACCTGCGTATATATGTTCATATGAAGGATGAAACTTCAAAATGTAGGAGATTATATAGCTATTTTACTTCTCTGTAGGTTTCGCTCCGAGAACTTTTCAATTAGCCAAGTAGATTTACAAGTTCAACGTTAATAGTTCAAATCGAGGTACTGTTGGATCGAGGTATACTGCAAATATAAAGTAAATGATGCAGAATGATGCGATGCAGTGCACTAGCATTAATAAATCTTAGTTCAAAATAAGCGTAAATGTTTAAGTCTATGTTTTAAATGTTTATGTCTAAAATATAGGCAATAATGATATTCTGAATATTTTGTTTACGGCCAAGAATTGACATAACGCGTCCAGGAAACTTTTTTTGCAATAAATTGATTGTCTGAAAGAAAACATTGTTTATATTCATATTATCAGTTCAGGGCAAAGGTATTCTTGAGATTGAATTATCTCCTGATGACGCTAATATGGTTAGCGAAACGCGCGTCGGAAAACTAAAGTGATTTGGTACACTGGTACACACTGGTAAATGTCTTCGAGTTTAATCAATGATATTCTGTTAGCACATTCTGTTAGTTTTCAAACTTCCAATTTATACGTGCTGCTGAATCATGTATCTTTCTATGGCGAACTGACACAATATACAATGTCGATTATTTGACACATGTAATCTAGTTTTCTTAATATTAGAAAATTATTTACTGTATAACATACAATACAAATACGAAATCTAAAATAAATTCGCCACCAAGTGAAACTTTCTGATTAAATATGATTTAATCAAAAAGAGAATATGTATATAATGAAAGTGCTGAGTCATATACGCTTGATTACTGTGACCGTGTTATGAAATTAAATCCAATTAGATGGGATTATTTACGTATAAATTGTGCCTGACTGCATATATGTATATTTATCTCGTATTTGGGAAAAAAGTAAAGGGTTAAAAATATAATAAACGCTGAGAAGGAACCGGAACTATCATTGACCAGATTAAAGAAGGAAAATCTACGTTTGAAGAAACTTCACATAGCCTATTGAAAAAAAATTGGCAACAAGAGGTGATGCTAGTGAGTTGGAAAGATCTGTATCAGTAATAATACGGAAGTACAAGACGATATACAGTTGATCATCTGTCAATATTATCGAATCAGCACTAGTTGATGTTGTATACAAGAGCCTAGAAAATGGAATAAAAATGATCTAAAGCAGTACGAGTAAACAACTATTCATAAAATTGTCAAAAAACACTAAATCACTGATTGAAAAAGATTTGTGCAACTTGGATTCCGCATAATTTCACAATGGCCGAAAAAAAGGCTCTTGTCGATTGATGCAAGGAAATGCTCAAAAAATACAATCGTAGTGCGTCAAAAGCCGTCTATAACATCTACACAGGTGACGAATCTTAGATCCATTTTATAAGCCCGAAAGTAAACAGTAGTCGACCGTACGGATCTTTCAAAATGAGCCAAACCCAACAAAAGTGGTTCGCGTAAGAAGCACTTCGAAGGAAATGATCGCCTGTTTTTTTTTTTTGATAAATGGACATGTGGCTACAGTGCTATTACAAAATCATAAAACGGTCAATTCTGAATGGTACACAACCATTGGTTTGCCAGAAGTCCTTAAACAAATAAGAAAAATCAACTAGCGACGCAGGATCATTCTTCATCATGACAACGCGAGCTCTCACACATCTGACTCAACAACTCATTATTTGATCGGTCAAAACATCGATTTGATGGGTCATCCGCCGTATAGTCCTGATTTGGCACCCAATTAAGCCGTTCGTGAAGAATGAACTACGTGGTCAAGGATTTTCGACTCCAGAAGAAGCGCATGATGCGGTCAAGATGCATGTTTTGGAGATACCTCAGTCGGAATGGAAAAAGTGTTATGAAAATTGGTTCAAACATATGCAAACGTGTATCGATCATCGCGGAGAATATTTTGAAAAACAATAAAACCATTTTCAGTGATAAATAATTGTTTTTATTATTACACTGGGGAACAATTTAAAAAATAGTTTCTGTTGAGTTCGATATTTAAGCTGTTGACATGCTAATTCCAAAACTTTATTTAGTTTTTTTCTATCACGTCAGGTTTTTTCTCTACAGTTGTTGCGCATCCGACTAAGTTTGGCGAATGACGGAAGTCATTAGGAGTGGGGGCGTGAGTGACGTTGCGTCATCCAAAACTAGTTCAGTCAGTTACGCATGAGATGCTAAAGTACGCGGGTCTGTGTCGCTCTGATAAAGTGAATTCAAAGTATACATACACAACTACAGATTTTCATTATGTCTGCCTCTGGTAGTTCTCGTCGTAAGTGCTTAAACAGCCCTGATTCATTTTGTTATATATGTGGCAGTTTTACCATCCCCATTCAACGGACTAATATTAGTACATATGTCAGGCAAGCCTATTTTGCTTATTTTAAAGTGAAAATAGGTGACCAAGATAAATCATGGGCCCCTCATAAAGTGTGCAAGCAGTGTGTAGAGAGTTTACGAATGTGGACGAAGAGAACACGTAATAAACTTTCGTTTGGTATACCAATGGTTTGGCGAGAGCCCAAAGATCACTTAAGTGATTGCTACTTTTGCATAGTGAAAACATCAGAATTCAACAAGAAAAACAAACATAAAATTGAGTACCCTAGTTTACCGTCAGCTATACGCCCTGTGCCTCATTCAGCTGAAATTCCAGTGTCAGTTTTTCAAGAATTACCTTCTTTAGAAATACAAGAATGTGAATCAAGTGAAGATCGAAGTGACTCCACCCACGAAGAATTCAAAGTTGCCAATGATTCTGTTCGTAAAGGATTCAATCAACATGAATTAAACGATTTAGCACGAGATTTGGGACTATCCAAAAAAGCATCGGAATTATTAGCATCAAGACTGCACGAAAAAAATTTGCTTGATAAAGGAGCTAAAGTCACTTATTATCGATCCAGAGAAAGTGAATTTAGACAGTACTTCAGAAATAATGACGGATTTGTAAATTGCCAGAACGTAGAAGGTTTAATTGGCCATTTCTAACTATAACTCAACTGAATGGCGATTGTTTATAGATACCTCAAAGCGTAGCTTGAAGTGTGTTCTCCTACATAATGGAAATTTATACGGTTCAGTCCCAATAGGTCATTCAGTTTCTTTGCGTGAAGAATATGGCGACATAAAGAAAGTCATTGACTTGTTGCAGTATAACATGCACCAATGGATTATCTGTGTTGATCTTAAAATGGTCTGTTTCCTTCTTGGCCAGCAACGCGGGTATACCAAGTATCCCTGTTTTTTGTGCATGTGGGACAGCAGAGCTCGTGAGAAGCATTGGGTGCAATCGAACTGGCCGCCAAGATCTGATCTAAGACCTGGTGATCCAAACATTTTAAATCAGCCACTTGTCGACAGAAAAAACATTGTATTTTCGCTTTTGCATATAAAACTAGGTCTCATGAAGCAATTTGTTAAGGCTTTGTGAATTGAAGGAGACTGCTTTAAGTATATCATTTCGGCATTCCCTAACCTGTCATATGAAAAGATAAAGGCTGGTGTGTTTGATGGTCCACAGATTCGGCAACTCGTTAAAGATGAAAATTTCACTGGAACAATGGCCGAACTTGAATAGCATGCTTGGTTGACTTTTAAAAATATTGTTAAAGACTTTCTTGGAAATACACGAGCCTCGAATTACATCGAAATTGTTCAACAACTCTTGGAGAGCTTTAAAAAGCTTGGTTGCAACATGACCATCAAACGGCATTTCTTACATAGTTGTCTTGCTAACTTCCCAGAAAATCTTGATGCTGTTAGTGATGAACAGGGCGAGCGATTCCACCAAGATCTAAAGGTTATGGAAGCGCGGTATCAAGATAGATGGGATGTCAGTATGATGGGTGACTACTGTTGGATCATCAAGCGAGAATGTCCACAAACTGAACACTCCAGAAAAAGCTATAAGAAGAAATTTTTACCATAATATCTTTTATTTATTTTTTGTATAAACACAATTTAACTTTTAATAATATATTAACCTTTGTATGAATAAAATATTCTAATCTATTTGGCCAGATCTCACCTTATTTCATTTCGTATGTACACTTTTAAGGTAAAATGAGGGGTATGCTGTAGCTTAAGAACTTGACGTGATAGAGAAAAACTGTGAATACTTTTGAATTCAGAGATGAAAAATTAGTCAAAAACAAGTCACAGATCCAAGTCAACAAAATTGCTGTGGTTTTCCAGATACATAAATAGCAACCCTCGTATATGTAAATATGTCGATTATTTGACACATGTAATCTAGTTTTCTTAATATTAGAAATTTGCTTAAATTATTTAATGTATAACACAAAACACAAACAGGACATGTAAAACAAATTTCTCACCAAGTAAAACTTTCTGATTAAATATGATTTAATCGGAAAGAGAATATGTATATTATGAAAGTGATGAGTCATATAAGCTTGATAACTGTAACCGTGTTTGTTTTGTAATTAAATACAATTAGTTAGATGAGATTATTTACGTATACATTGGCTTGACTGCATATATGTATATTTACCTCATATTGGGGAAAAAAGTAAAGGCTTATTAAACACCCAAAATATAATAAACGCTCAGAATAAAACAGATTAAATAGATTAAAGAAGGAAGATCTATATTTAAAGAAACTTCACATATCCTATTTAAAATAACTTGGGGGAAAAAGAGGTGATGTTAGTAGAATAGAATAAAAAAGGTCTAAAGCAGTATGAATAAACAAATATTCAGAAAATTTTCAAAAAACACTAAATGACTACACGAGCATTTCGCTAATCATCTTATCATCCTTGTGAAGTGATATATTTTTGGTATTTTTATGTTATGATCAAATTCCAAGCCGAAGTTATTAGTTAGTTTTCAAGGGAAATGAGTAAGTTATATGAAGATGATATATCTCAATATTGATGTGGAATTAAAGTGATGTGGAAATAAATAAATAAAACAGAAGTAAAATTATGTTGTTTGTACTTGATCGTACTAATTATATACAAATAAACAAATGTCGACGTTTGAGAAAATGAAGTATTTGATCCTATCATTTTATTGAGAGTTTTTTAATGGTACATAAGAGAATAAATCCTTTACCTTTTATTTTTATTGGGAAATAAATCTAAATCTTTTAACAAACATGTTAATGTTTTTAACAAACATGTTCTTTTCAACAAACATGTTAATACTACGATAACCTTGTATTCAAAATTTAAAATCTTATTTAAATATATTTCTTTCATCCACAATTAATTCATTTAAAATTGCAAAATTTAGCATGGAATAAAAAAACACATAAAAGGACAATACTTAAGAATTCAGGTACATATGTGTAATTATATCGATTATTTGACACATATAATCTTCTAACTTTTCTTAACATTAAGAATTTGCTTACATTATTTACTGGATAGCATACAACACAAACTCGAAATCTAAAATAAATTCCCTTCAGAAAGAAGAACGTTCTGATTAAATGTCATTTAGTCAGAATTAAAGTATTTATATTACAAGGTTGCTATTTATGTATCAGGAAATGGCAACAATGGTGTTGCTAGGCGCCATCTGACATATACATCGTAAAGTTTCACATTGTTGACTGTATACGTAACTCAGAACGTTTTGTCATACGGATCTTATTTGTATTGTTTAGTGACTTGAAAATTTTATTTCGGTCAAAAAATTGATATTAACTCGTGAGAATATTCGTGCGATGACTAACTTCGACTGTCGACGTGGATTACCTCAACAACAGTGCACTGATCAACTCTCTTTAACTTTTGGCGATGAAGCACCTTCTAAAAGTGTTTGTGAATTCATTGTTTAGTGAATTCAATCTTGGCCGTCGTTCACTGATGGACGAATTTAAAGAAGATCGTCCAAAATCGGTTGTTGTGCCAGAAAATATCGATATTGTGCGCGAATTGAAAAAGGAAAATCGTCATGCGACATACCGTAAGATTGAGGCATCTTCGGGCATTAGTATGACAAGGGTATATACGAGTTTTGACATGAACATTTAGCCGTGAAAAAGATTTGTGCGCGTTGTGGAAAAAAGGGTCTTGTCGATTGGTGCAAAGAAATACTCAAAAAATACAATCGCAGTGCATCAAAACCGTGTATAATATCTACACAGATGACGAATCTTGGATATGTGCGTATAAGCCCGAAAGTAAACAGCAATCGACTATATGGGGCTTTCAAAGACTATATGGGGCCAAACCGAACAAAAGTTGTTCGAGGAAGAAACACTTAGAAGTAAATGGTCGTCTGTTTTTTTGGTATAAATGGGCATGTGGCTACAGTGTCACTAGAGAATCGTAGAACGGTCAATTCTGAATGGTACACAACTATTTATTTGCCAGAAGTATTTGAACAAATAAGGAAAAACAACCATCGATGCAGGGTTATTCTTCACCATGACAACGCGAGCTCTCACACATCGGATCCAACAACTCGATATTTGACCGGTCAAAACATCGAATGGAGGGTCTTCCGCCGTGCATTTCTGATTTGGCACACAAATGATTTATTTTTGTTCCCGTTAGTGAAGAATAAACTACGTGATTTTCGACGCCAGAAGGGGTTCAAAAAGCGTGTTTTGCATATTCAAAATGCATATTCAAAAAGCAAGGAAAAAATCTTCCTCTGATCCACGTAAAATTCTCAATCCTTCAGTCGCCATCAAACGCCAACAGGCATCTCGCGAGACCGGTTTCTGACCTTAAGCCATCATCGGTCGGGCTTCGAGTTGTACGTTCGAAAGAAACTGAAGGATTGACCAGGGCCCTGGCCATATTAATTAGCCAAATCGAATGAAAGCAGCATTGAAATGCAGCTCACGCCATCCGTTGGTTCATAACTGTACTACTGTCTGAAACCGTTCGGACCCAAACCTAGGCCCTATATTTAGATATACATGAAAATACAGAGTGGCTAGTGGAGAATGTTTAAAATATTCAAAAAACAAGGAAAACATCTTCCTGCTGACCACGTAAAATTCTCAATTCTTCAGTCGCCATCAAAAGCCAACAGTATTTTCCTACAGAGCTGGTACCTGGTTTCTTTCGAATGTACAACTCGAAGCCCGACTGATGACGGCTTAAGGCCAGAAACCGGTCTCGAGAGATGCTTGTTGGCGTTTGGTGGTGACTGAAGGGTTGAGAATTTTACGTGGAACACAGGAAGATTTTTTTGTTTTTTGAATATTTTTAATATTCTCCACTAGCCCACTGAGTAATTTCATCTATAATTTTTTGCTTTGCTTATCTTAAGATTGATCGCATCGCATCGCATTCTTTTAGTACTTTTCCACTGTTTATTATGTTGTTGAACAGCTTTAGGACCCATATATTTGGTTTATTCCTCCATATTTATGAGTGTGCACGCCATATTGGCCCAGCGCCTTGCTAATCTTCAATTTCTTTATTCGCATATGTATTTCTTCTGATATTGCTCTCTATCATTGTATCTCTCGTTAATTCCTCCTCTATCATCTTCTTCTGCTTCTCTATATAGTTTTGTAAATGTTCAATCTATTGTTATTTTGTGATATCAAATTGTGATTTACAGATTTGGTAACAAACTAAACCAGTAATAGGTAGTTTAGTGCACAAATCTGAACCGGCTTGACGGTGCTGAGCCGTATATCTGGTTCGGGTTTGTTTTGCTTAAATAAAAATCCCCGCCATCTATTTTCGATACTAGCCTGTTTTTTTTCTACACGTTAATAATTAGTTCCTTCTTTGTCAACTAAATTGTATGAGAAGGAAAGCGAATTGTAGCAACTAATGACACTTTTTTACTGGTTCAGTTTATGTACAAAGATATGTTTTTTAGTTGAAGGTTTGTCCGCTCTAGACTGTGGCGCTGCTTTTATTTGTATATATACACATGATGATGTTTAGTAAAACCCTGAACCAAGAGATTTGGCAACATTTAATTACTAAAAACAAATCTCAAGTCGGGTGTTATTGTTACGTTGCAAGATTAAAGACTTATATTAATATCCAATTTGATTTCAGTAAAAATAGAGTTATATTCTATATTAAATTTCAGTTTTAAATATATTATTCACTTTAATTAATATCTATTTTATAAAAAGAAGAGTGTTCTAAATAAGGTGGAAAAAAAAGAATTATGACAGATTATTTATTTTTTTATAATTAAATAATTTGATTTGTGAAAGGTATCCCAACAAGAGCGGAGAATTAAAAAAAAACACTTTTTTGAGGAAATTTTTCATTTATCTCCAAATGTGACAATTGTGCTTGTTTACGAATCACCAGAAAATGACCCTCAATCGCTGAAGATTATTTTGTTGGATACCTCATCGTTCGCTTCTTTTTTTAAACAATTTCCTATTGTTTATATCATGCGTTGTTATGTCGAATAACGATCAATTTTTAATTACGGCGGACTATCAACCGTGAACTGTCATAATAATTTGATTGTCAAAGTACAACTGCAAAGAATGGCGCCAAATGTAATATTTCCGCTCTTGTTGAATCATTCTTTACAAACTAAGTACAAAAGATCTTATCTAATCTAATCTATTCTAATCTAATCAATCTAACCTAATCTAACCTGTCTTCAACTTTCAATTTTTTAGTATAAATATTATATAATATGGCTTTAACTGATGTCCACATCTTATTCTCAAATATACCAGAATATTTTCTGATTAATTCTTCAACTTCAGATTTTTTAGGGGCCTGCTTCCTTTTTATGTGCTGTGCGAAGTAGGAAGAGGTAATTTTTTTATGTTTATTAGACCAATTAATTCTTTGATGTGGTGCTTTAAATTTTTTTACGTCAATTCGTTGTGCTTGTGCATTTATATTTAATTCATTATATTTTAGAGTATCACTTAAAACATGTTGAGAAAGGGCTTCAACAATCGGCTCATCGTCATTTACTAAAGGATTTAAATCAATATAAATGTCATCTAGTTTCGTTCCTCTATACTGTTCTACTCCTTCCTGAGACATTAAAAGAAGAAGTTTGGACACTTTTGCTGTCTGGTATAAATTATCCGGTAGCCTGTAAAAATTGCAGTGAGTATTTAAGCTATGTCCCATGAATTTAGACAATTGCTCCAAGTCTTTATCAGAAAAGTTCAATAGTTATGTTACAGTAGCAAGATGTTTTCTAAGCTTTGTTGCACTTATGCTATGAGAATTTTCTATGCCACACATGTTTACATACTTATAAAGTATTTTTGTTCCATCAATAAAATTTTTACCGGTTGTATGAAAGATATACTCATTAGTTCCAACAAAGTTTTTTCGAATTTGCACCAAAAAATCAAAGTGTTCGCGCATTTTATTAGAAAGTAGTACTGGTACCCCTCGTCCTCTTTTGCCTCTTACAACAAGGCGGCTATATGTTCTCAAAAGTTTTTTTTTCTGTTTCTGTTAGGCAATTCTGAAATTCGTTTTGTGTATGATCATCTAAATTAATAGAATTAGAGGTCTCAACTTTTAACTGTGCCACCTCAGCAGGTTTTCTTCTATTTAAAAGAATAATTTGACAATATAGTACCTCTTTAAGAGTATTATATGACTTATTTTCATCTATTTTCATTTGTATGTTGTCGTAACTTTGTTCTGCCATTGCTTGTAAGAAAAGGTTTAGTTTTTTCAAATCTGCAGTAAGGGGAACTAACTCATTTTTATTCCATGTTTTTTGCCCCAGATTTGTTGCAGCTTGGGCGGATATCTCATTAGCCCACTGAGACTGAATAAGGGTTTTTAAAATGTTTACTTCTTTTCTTTGTTCATCTTTTTCACTTATTTGTAATAAATAAATATAGGCAAGAGAACAACATTTCTTCAGAAGAGTTCCAAAATTAATTGCCAGTGTTGGTGACTCGTATGTATGTGTTTTAGAATTATATCGAGCTATATTATTTACACCTTCAACAGTCAGATGAAAATTAGAGGGTTTTAAGATATCAATCAGATATTTTATTGATTGATCTTTTGATCGAGTAAATTGGAGGAGTTTAGCTAATCGTCTCATATCTTGTCTGACAAGATCAAAATTGCCCTTAGTTCAATATTAGAAAATTGATATTAAGCAAATTACAAATTTGTAATCATTCTATATTATTAATTAAGTATTATTTAATAATATATTAATATTATATATTGTATATTAATATAAACATTAAAATATATTCGAAAACATATATTCTCTATGCGCGTTGATTTTAATATATATTATCCAATCTAAAACTTCAATAGTTTAGTATTGAAACAAAATATTTAACAACTTCAGATATTTGTATTCGACGTTATTCAAACCTAAAGTAAAAAAAAAAGTTAAAATGACTCCATCAAAGCGTAAGTCATGGAAAGAAAAAGAAGAAGAAAAGCGCATGTCGTTGATTTTTTATGGAAAATATTGTTGATAAAATGCAAACAACGAAAATTATTTCTTTTAAATAATCAAATTAAAAAGTGCTTTTCAAATATTTTTGTTGCTCAGGAAGCATAGAAACTAATAAAAATCTTACACGTTGTTTTATTAAAAATGAAAACACACGGCAACAAATCTCGATAACGAATCTAAAAGAAATATTAATAATATTTTTGGTAACAAATGGTATCACCTTCAAATAATTCAACATAAAATAGTGAAAGTTTCTATGTTTAAATAAATCACTAGTCTCGTAGGTAACAGGGTTAAATGAAGGGTCTGTATAATCCAGAAGCATTGTTGTATATCCAGAGAATCCAGAATCATTATTGTCTATATAATCCAGAAGCATTGTTGTTGTATATATATATATATATATATATATATATATATATATATATATATATATATATATATATATATATATATATATATATATATATATATATATATATATATCTCAGAATATCTAGACGTTTTGCCAGTATTTATCCGCTACTTTTGCGAAATAAAATTAAAACTATTCAAAAATAAGGAAAAGTCATTCGTGTTCCACGCAAAAATTACACATTCGTTCATTCATTACCAAAGCCTCGGCAAAACGAGTAGTTGTCGAAGTCAGTCTTTGTAAGATTACACTGACCAACAATGTAAATGTTTCAGGCTCAAAAATAGCTGATTCTTATGTATTTCCACCTGTTGGATTCAAAAATCGCCATAAACATGACCGATTGGCTCTTGCTTTGAAGATACAGTGGCATGTAATTTTTTTTTATTTACATTTTCAGTTTGGGGGTAATTTAGTTTTTTGGGGAGTGGCCACGCCTGGCAATTGACAAAACACAACGTTCACCAGATTTGTTTCATATTGTTTATGTTGTAATTAATGCAGCATTTCTGGTTTTGAAGTGTAAAATTTGTTAAATCAAAATGCCTCGAAAATGTGTACATTTGGTAAATAATTTTTGGTAGTAATAATTAACAGAATTATTTTACGGCTCTTGTTCCGTTATACTACGAGAATGACTGAAAAAAAGAAAGTTATTCGTGGATTTTACAAAAGAGTACTACACTCAGGTGGCAGTATTTCTGCAAAAATACCAGCAATTCGGATGCAAAATGTTCCTTTAAAATCAATTTTCTCCACTCCCACGTAAACTTTTCCCTCCTAGTTGTGGAACTGTCAGCGATGAATACAGAGAAAGATTCCATCAGGATATTTTTGCAATCTTAGGACCATTACAATAAAGCAATGCTTGCAGTAAATCACTGCTGGTCTGTGTGTAGGGATGCTCCGGAACTCACTTACAAGAGGCAAGCCAAAAGAAAACGATCTCATGAAGCGCCCACATGATTCTCTTCGACTCAATAACCTGCCAGGTTTTCTCGCATCAATTTTGAACTCTTAATATGTAACTGTTGTTAAAACAAATTAAATAGAATTTCAATTTTGTTGGCATATGTAGTTAAAATGTATCGTTTTCTCTTGATCTGTTAAAATAAAATATTCCCACCTATTTTATATAACAGAGCTAATAAATTTTTTTATCGTATTCGTTTTTCTTAACCCAAAATTAATAGGATTGACTCAGAACATTAAAAGAAAACATAAAAAAAAATTCTTGTAGGTCATTGTTATTGAAGAGCTATCAAATAAACGTTATTCACTTTATTAGTATCACTCTCAATTTAAGAACATTTGAAATAGTAGTAAGGTCAATACAAGTGTATAAGATTCACACACATTCGTATCAGAAAAAAACAAGGAAAATTTCTCAATCATCTACAATTTGTTGCTGTAACAATATGATACCAATACAACACTGAACCAATTGTTGTTCAGGTAATGATTTCAGACGAGAAATATCTTCTTTATGTTTATTCAAAATAATAACCTCAATACCTACTCCAAAACCATGTTTACACCCATGTTTACAACAAGGTAATTTGTATGTTTGGTGGATTATTCAAGGCAATCGTCAAAACGAGTTTAAGAACTAGGCCATAACTTCAGATATCTATAGTAAACAAGTAAAACCTGTAAATCAAGTTTATTTAATAGGCATTTATTGATTAGGCGTTATTCTATTTTAGAAAACTGTTTTGTTTCAATTATTGTCCCAAACATAAAAGACAATAACTCTCACCAATGCAAACAAGGATCTACATTCTAAAAATGCCCTAATTTGTATTTTTAGAATATAAATATAATTTCATAACTTCATTGCTAACAATTAGAAACTGTAAACCATGTTTGATTAATGCATGTCAATAAAAGAACCGTGATTCTACAGAATAACTGTGCGAGACGACAATCTGCGAAAAAGTTATATAAACAAG
Organism: Cosmopolites sordidus; assembly: GCA_031761425.1. Lineage (NCBI taxonomy): Eukaryota > Metazoa > Arthropoda > Insecta > Coleoptera > Curculionidae > Cosmopolites > Cosmopolites sordidus. The sequence goes on along the minus strand of JARFXV010001341.1, from coordinate 88,381 downwards.
ATAAAATCAAAAGAATTGAGATGGAAGGTTTTAACTTCATTCATCCTATTCTCCTGATATTGCGCTCTCGGATATCATTTATTCAGATCTCTGTAACACGTTTCGAATGTAGAAAGATTCCAAAATATAGAAGAGATATTTGGATTAAACTTTCAAATTTTTACATATCCGAAACTGAAAATATCTACATTAGAAATTATTGATAGGAAGAATGATTATATAATTGATTAGGAATTATAAAATATTAGATAATTATTTTGTTGCCAATTAATAATTGATAATTATTTTGTTGCAAATTAGTTAAAATGTTTTCTACAATTAAACTGAAAATATAATACAAAAAATACTTACTTTCGTTATGCAGTTTTAATGTGACGCTTAAGATAAGGGATAAGAAAAAAATAATGATGGGGATTCTATTTTTTCCTAAGTGATATCTTAAATGGTCATTACCACAAAGTGTATGATAAGTTTATGGCTTCTGCTGAAGTCCTAAAATATCTTTCTGGACGACCCAATATTATATTCAAAAATTAACGGAATTAAATGTTATAGAATTTCTATGTACCGTAAACTTTTTTTAATTTTATTATTCTTAATCAAGAACTCTTTTGATCAATAATCTCTTACAATCTAGTAGGCAGCAAGGTGAATTTTTCGAAGATGGCAAAGTCCATCTTGATCTCTTCTACAAATTGGATTGTATGGAAAGTATATGGATTGTATGGATTATATGGAAAGTATTACAAAGACCTGAGCACAATCCGAAACTGCAACACTCTTGGCTTATGTGTTATAACTGTTCAAAATAGATCTGAAGTTATGGTTTCGACTGGTTTTAGTATCTAAAAATGGGAAGGGATTTTTTGGGGTGTAAATCTAGTTTTAGAGTAGGCACTGGACTTATACTGGAAAGAGCCGTTGCCTTTTATGTTATACGATTAAGAAATAGCTCAATTTTATAACGTTTCAACAACAAATATTGCGGAACCTATAAACTTTCTCTATTTACGTTACTAAACTGCTTGAAATATTCTTGAATTCTTAACAATAGCTCTTTTATAATCTGACAAGGATAAGGATTGAGAACCAACTGTAAAACATCGTTTTATCTAAAGACGTTGATCTTCTGAACTTACATCTATTGGGCAGGTCAAAATTTTCTGAACCTGATCTTGACCAACCGCCTCTGGCATTTACGAACACGTAATGCTTTTGGACAGAATTCCACGAACATAAATTTATAGATGTTGTTAGATTGCTTCTCTTTCGAAAACCAATACAGTATATAATGTCAAATATATACCAAGTGTGACGGTTAATAATTCTTATTTTTTTCTTAAAAAACATGTTTAATTTAGCAGAAAGGTAAAAAATAGTTTATTTAAAGTATGTGCCATCCTAGCTGCACTTTTTCCCATCTTTCTAGCAATTTATTGAATTGTTTCATGGAAAGTGCGTGAAATATCGATGAAAACAAGTGGTAGTCGAAAGGGGCCAAGTCTGGCGAATACGAAGCATGGGACAAGAGTTCCCAGCCAACTGCAGAAATAGTATCTCTGATCGCTTTTGCTGTGTGTGATTGGTGTGTTGTCATGCTGCAAAATCACTTTTCCATGTCTTGTAGCCCATTCTGGTCGTTTTTCGATAAATGGAGGGTTCAAATTGATCATTTGTTAATGGTAGCAAACAGTATTAACTGTTTCATCAAGCTCATGGTACACGGCATCCTTGTGATCCATGCCAAATGCATAACATTCTCTGTTTACCAAAGCGATTCGGCTTTGCGGTCCCATGTTGATAGTTGTCCTTGATCAATCCAGCGTTCTGGGTTCTAGAAATATATCAATTTTTTGTCTCTATTCACGATCCGATGCAAAAAGGGATTTCTTTCATGCCGAGAAAGCAAAACTTCTCACACCGTTTTTCGCATTTCCATCTGTCTGTCGTTCAGATGATGTGGTACCCATTTTCCTGCCTTCTTTCCCATTCTTTCTCCTTTATAATTACAAATGGTTCGGCGACCAACATTTAACCTCTGTCATTTGTTGTTGAGTTTGCATATCGTCTTCTTCCAACAGTGCTTGCAATTCGGCATCTACAAATGTTTTCAAATCTTTCAAGTCGAAATCACCACTGTTGAATCATCTAAACTAACGCTCAGCGTCTTGCGTTGGAACAGTGTCACCGTAAGTTTCCACAAGTATACGACGACTTTAACTCGCGTTTTTCTTCATTTCATTTAAACATCAATAGCATTTTGAAAGGTACTGTCGTAACAACAAAATGACATTAGAGATTAGAATCTGAACCCACCCTGCTTTCCAGCGCCATCTCTTAAACAAATTAAGAATTATTAACCGCCACACCTGGTAACTATTCTGCTTTTTGGCTTAACATCTCAACGAGGAATATTGCAACATTAATATCGTTATGTAAAATTAAAAAAAAAAGTCATCTTCACTTCCAAAATTATTATAAAATTCTGCGGTTCGCAATATCATTCGTCAATATCAATCGAATATGCGTACTTTCGATACATCTAATAAATACACTAGCACCAGTTATATTCCTTTAATACCATTTTAACACCTTTTAAAATAGATGCTATTTAATGTTGTAAGTCATGAATAACAGACAATCGAGGCTGGTATTGTTATATACTGAATATTAATAATTGTCGCTAATATATTAGGCATAGGGGGATAAGAAATTTCGCAAGATAGGTAGATTAGAGAATAGTACGTAGAATAGTACGTAGAATAGTACTTAATAATGTCAACCACTAAATAATTCCTTAAATTATTGCCAATAGAAAACCTATATCCTTATTTACGATATATTGACAGGTGAAACATGTATTAAAATACCATAAGCTGTTTTTACTGGAAATATGCCATTAATATAAGAAATATAGCACTTCGATATTGTTGATCAGCAACCTCGCATGTCAATTCTTTCGATTTTTTTTGTTAGTGCTCCTTATACAAACAAACGTGTCCGACCTGCTGCAAAATCCTCGTAAAGTGCATTTCAAGATATATCGTTGACCGATTGGCTGAATCTGGACCGATTGACCAATAAACTGTTAACAACCCCTGCCATAACGAAACCCGACAAAGTTGCAAGAAACATAAACAGGGCCGGGCCTAATAAAATTACAGGTAAAAAGATAAAATTAATTTTATACCTGATTTAGTAGTTTCGAAATATTTTAGTTTAATTCGCATGCTTTTCTTAAACAGTGTAGTTCTATAATTTCGATCGTTTAAATTTCGTTTGTTATTCCAAACGTGCTAAAAATGTGGCGTTCTTGGCAGGATAATGATCATTGTGCCTCCGGTAGTGCTAATTTTAAAAGAAAACATTTGTTGCCCGATGCTAAGCAAATTGTTAAAAATGTGTATGTTTATTTATTGAATAGGCGACTTAATGTAGATGCAGTCGCAGCAGAAACGTTTTCATTAACGAAAATTCCGTTTTCTACAGTTAATGATATTGTGACGAAGCCAATTAAAGCCAAAAAAGTCCGTAGTGATTTTGGTAAAACCAAATATGTTGACGAAAGCGACAAAGACATAACTCGAAGCAAAATTGGTGCTATGTATGAAGAACAAACTGTGCTTACATTGCATTCATTGCAACAGCGGCTAAGGAAAGATGAAACCAACATTCTTTGCAACAGAACTAGCCTCCGGAGAATATTATTTCAAATAGGTTTTGTATATCGAACCGTTAATAAAAAAGAAATATTAATGGAATCACAACGATTGCGACGATGGTGGTTTGACTACTTAAACTCTATAAATAAATAGAGATTAGAAAATGGTCCCATTCTCTACCTTGATGAAATATGGTTCGATACACATGAGACATGAGACATGAGACGCCAGCAAAAGGATAGGTAGATATATCAAGAAAATGCCAAACCAAAGCCCCAGCGAACAAGGGGAACAGAATTAAAATTTTACATGCTGGTTCCGAGAATGGATGGGTTCCAAATTGTTTACGGTTGTCCTCCAAAAATATTAAACATTCATCTTTGGACTACCATGACGACACCACAGCAGAACTTTTTGAAGATTGGTTTATAAATAGCCTTTTGCCCAATGTGCTTAAGGAAAGCGTAATTGTAATGAACAATGCTAATTATCATAACCGGCAAAAAAATTAAATTCCTAATGCAAATAACCCTAAATTGGAAATTCAGAACTATGTTTAAAACACGATATATACCTCACAAATACATTTAAAAAATATGATCTTCTAGAATTATTAAAGACATTTAATATTAAAAAGGAATATGTATGTGTTACTATTGCTGCCGATATGGGACAAACGGTTTTACGCCTTCCTCCGTATTACTGTACTCCGTATTAATCCAATTGAGCATATGTGGCATCAGGTAAAATCCAATGTTAGAGCAGAAAACATTTCTCCGACTCTCAAGTGCAAGTGCTACAACATTAATTAGGAAGATTATAGATAGTATTCCCAAAGAAAGTTGGATAAATTCGATTAACCATGTTATTAAAATAGAAGATTCCTATGTATCATTTACTAATAATATAGAACCACTTATTATTAATGTATATCAAAGTGACAGTGAGAGCGAATCCAAATTAAATGTATAATTAAATTTAAGTTATAATTTTTATTGTACTAATAAATAAATTTATTTATTTATTTTTATTGTGTTAATAAATTCAAAATACACAAACCAATAATCAATGTTTTAATAATACTGTTATAATAATAATGTTATGTAATACATAATTATAATAATAATAATTTAATCATAATTTAACAATATTTTATTTTTCCCAAAATTATTCAGAAGTTAAACCACACCGGCTCTGGCGCTTTTTAACGAAATATCTTGAAACGGACTTTATGTGAAATGCTATTAAATAAGTTTTTACTATTGCTATAAACCGAACATTTTTAGCCAGAAGCAGTTTTTTCTTTCTACTGTAAAGTTTGGGTTTTTAACATACGAGGTTGCTGATCAACAACATCGACTTGCAATACTAATGGTTTGTCCCGAAAGTTCGTAGGGATTTCCACTAGTTGCTCTTTTAACGCTTGTAAATAAAAATCTGTTTTGGGTTAGTAATGTTTATTTACATATTAATAATTCATATGGTAATTATAATGTTTGCGTTTGATTTTCAACAAGTTTCTCTTTGATTTGTCTTCAGTTAATCAAGTTGATTCAAATTGAAAATGTCATTGGTTAACTTACATTTACTCCACATTATGCGTTTTTCTTTTTAAAAAGGCTAAAATGCTGTCTAAACAAAAAAACAAGATTTGGATCGTTTGAGGGTTCTGTTGAGGAGGTCACGATGCAAAAGTGGTTTGGTCTGTTCGGGAGCAGAGATCTTGACCTTCATCGCTCTAGCCGTCCTTCTAGCACTTGTATCAAAGAAATAAGCCATTTTAAACCGGACCGTTTTTGATAATCTGAAAAAAATGGATACTTTTTCCGATAGGATGTGTGGGTTCCTGACGAACGTATTAAACGAAATCTGCTGGACCGTATCTCTTCGTGCTGTCTTTTGCAAAAATTCTGAGCTCCATTTTTGAAACAGCTTGTAACTGGTGATAAAAAAATAGATTGTCTACAACAGCAAATAATAAAAAATATATGGGGATTGATAGGGTCTGCGGTTTTAAGTACGGCGAAAGACGGCTTTCATCCGAAGAAAATTCTGCTCTGCATTTTTTCTACGCAACTAAATCATCAACACTGACCTCTACTGTTCACAATTAGATCGACTGAAGGCAACAATTGAAGAAAAGCGACCACAATTAACAAACAGGAAAAGCGTCGTGTTTCATCATGACAGTTCACGACCACATGTTTCTATCAGGACCCAGCAAAAGTTACTGCGCTTTAATTGGGATTTTTTGCCCCATTTATCTTTCTTAGCGAACATCGCACCCTCGGACTACCATTTATTCTGCTCCCTCCAAAATTATTTGAATGGGAAATCTTTTAAAGCAGGAGAAGAGGTGAAAAGCAACTTTTGACATTTTTTGGTAATAAATATGATATTAATGGCAAACATTAATTCTGGACCTACCAATACGTTGGCAAAAAGTTATAAATAATAATGGTAATTACAAAACAGATAAATAAATATTTCATAAACTAAAAATATTCAAAATTAATGAAATTTCATCTGTGTTCAACGAAAAAATTCCCGTTCATTCAACCGCCACCAAAATAGGAGCAAGTGTCTCCCGAGACCGGTTTCTGACCTTAAGCCGTCATCAATCGAGCCCGCGCTGTACGTTCACAATGCAGCTGAAGAAATTACCAAAGGTCTTACAATATACACACACTGGACCCACAGCTGAATAGCTATGGGGCTGCCAATCAGAGCAAAGAACAAACCATTCAAAGACTTCAGAATAAAGTGCTAAGCATTGCATGGTACGTACGAAACGGCAACCTCCATCGGGACCTGGATATGGATAGTGTTGAACAAACCAGATCCAGGATTACCAGGAGTCATGAACAACAACTCCTCCAACATGTCAACGTCGAGGAGATTCAGCTCCTTGACAATGCGGGATTAACAAGAAGTCTTAACAGAATCAAGCCCTTTGAGTTAGTTGAGTAATGTGAGAAAGCCGAGCATTGGGCATCTTATGTATACGTTAGTTTTAGTGTACCTAGTTTATTACAAATCTAAGGATACCGATGGATAAGACCTTAGTTCTAAGTTACGTTAAATACGTTAATAGTACGAGCAAAAGTACGAGAAGAGAGCGCGAAAGAATGATAAACTCAAAGAAGGGCAAAGTGGATTCTGGGAAATTGCCGGAGAAGGGCAGCGATTTTGAGATTGCTTTGTCGAACCGCTTTGCTGTATTAGAAGACCCAGAGGAGATAGAAATATCAGTTCAATATGAAGAAATCACCAACAATGTGCTTTAAACGGCTGCTTCAATAGCACCAGAAGACAAATGTTTCAGACAGACAAGAATCTTCAGTAAAACGACGGACAATGAGAAATGCAGAGTGTCCTTTTGGTAGAGTCGAGTACGCTGAGCTCTGCAAAATTATAAGAAAACGCATTAGAGAAGAGACGCGCCAATTCAACATGCAGCTAGTGCAAAAAACTTTGGAAAAAACGGGGAAGGGGAATTAATAAGGCTAAACAGAAGCTGAGAAAGAAAAGAACGTAAATGTATGCCTGAATGCGTAAGGACGGCACATGTGCTGGGAGCGTATGGAAATGTTAGATATTGTCAGAAAATTTTACTCACAGTTATATGTACATCAGAACCAATCAAAGATAACAATACCCACGGAAAAACAAATGCCAGATATCCTAGTGGAGGAAGTGACAAATGCTATAGAATCGATAAAAACGGCAAAGCTTTAAGAAAGGACAGTGTAACTGTTGAAATGCTAAAAGCTGGTGGTCGGATTTTACATAAAACACTGGCAAAATTATGTTCCAAATTCCTCAAAAAACAAAAATTACCTGACTTATGGAAAAATACAGAAGTGATCCTTTTGCATAAAAGAGGGAGGAAGATTTAAAGAACTACCTCCAATAAGCCTCCTATCAGTAATGTACAAATATTTCACTAAGAAGTTCGTTGCAATTGTATTTTATTTATTTTGTTATTTAGAGTTAATTGTCCGTTTTCCGTTCGGAAGCAAAGATTTTGGGGTTGATATCCTGTTAATTTAGTTTTAAAGTTTTGTAAACATTTCGAGTGTTATTTTTTGGAAATCTTTTTCTATTTCATTAAGTAGATTGTTTTCATATTTTCTTTTAGTTTGTCTAATTAGCTTCGATGTTTCTTTTCTTACTTCCAAAAAGATGTTATAGTGTATTGCTGTTTTTTAACTGTTCTACTCTTTGAATACTTTACTTCGGCTTGCTACTGCTTGGTCGCAAACGTCATCCCACCACGGATATTTTCTACGTTTTTGTAAAGGGACCAAAATCTCTATATAATTGGGGTAAGAAATGACAACATGGTCAACTTAAAATTCACCCATGTACGTATTTGGGCACCTCCAGGTCTTTTGTTTTGTTATTTTCTTCTTAGAATTGATTGACATTATTTTTAGATTAAACTGTCAACTTAGTTCAACCGATCTTCTGCCATTATGGTCAATCCATTTATGGGCGGAAAAACTGCCGACTGTTTTTCTGTACTTTTTTTCCTTCCCTAGTTGGGCGTTGAAATCACCCAATAGGATTTTTACATCGTTATAGGGAATTTTAGAAATAGTCTTTTCCAGAATTTCCCAGGACTAATTTACTTTTTCAGGATTAGATTTATTTTCTTCGTTAACTAGGAGGTGTGCATTGATTAATGTATAGTTTTTGTTAGCACACTTAAGGGATAGTGTCATAAGTCGATTATCTACCGGCTGGACATTTGTTATAGAACCAAGAATGGTTTTTAAGATAGTGAAAGCAACATCGAGATGTGGTGTATTTTTGAATATTCTTTTGTCCGTTTTACTTTTAAAAAGTCTGTAGTTGCCGAAGTCCAAGGTGTTAACCTGTTAATCATCTGTTAACCTGGTTTCTTGCAGAGCTAAAATTTGGATTTTTTGCCCCAAATCGTATAGTTTTCCTGAGCGCAGGGAAAAAGTTGATATTTACCGTTCGAAAGAAAGTTTTTATTTTCGGTTTCAGACGTTGGCCAAAGGTCTCCGACTCCCTCTAAAAGATTTTGCGTTTAAGCCCGGACGCACCCAGAATTCGAAAGTCCGTTTGTTCCAGCAAAGCTGGCCGAGGATTGTTTACCTGTGGGGTAATTTTGTAATTACTAGAACGCTTCATCTTGTACTTTGAATTAAAGGTTTGAACCATGACGGTTCAGAGGTTAAGACTGGAGGGGTAATTCCAGAATTTAAATCTCAGCCGCACCACTGGTGAACAGACACTGATTACTCAACCTCTTGATACAAGTCAGACGCTAAGTGGATTTAATTTTTTGCCTTGGTTCGGGACTGCTTATTTTGATATATTCGCAGCTGCCCATTAATATCTAATGGAACTTTCACTATCCACCATCCGTGACCCGTCCAGTACCTTAGGCGAGGCATACTGTATATATATATATATATATATATATATATATATATATATATATATATATATATATATATATATATATATATATATATATATATATATATATTGAATTATGAGGACAAAAGTTATATATCAAGTAGACAAGAAGACCGAAATCTAATAAAGAAGAAAAAGGGAATGCAACTGGAATCCCTCTACTCTGAAATATCCTTACATCAACCAATGAACTAAGCTATAAATTCTGCACACCCGAGAAAAAGAATTAGACAGTAGTAATAATAGTTAAACTAACATATAAAATAGAGTTAAGCTAAAAATTAATTTACAATATTTTAATTGATTACACATATCAGCAAATATAAACTTTTTTAAGGTAACATTGATGAACATAGGTATATATGTAGTATTTTGTAGTCGTAAATCCGAAAATGATAAGCTAATTACTGTAACACGTACAGTTTTTTTTTCTTATAGGAGGTCATTGGTGGGGAAAAAAAGAGGCGACATATTTTTACAATCTAATATTTATTTAATACAAACATGTAAAAAGTGTTAAATCTATGCAAAGACATTACTGAGGATTATGTGAATAAAAAATATATTACAGAGATGTCATACAGCGACAAAAAACTTTCACTTTTTCCTCTTGTGTTCTGTAGCATCGTCTCGTTTTAAAGACCAGCAGTAGTCGTCCAACATAGATGGGTTCCTGCGTCCCTAGTGTCTTACTTCCATCAACCTGATGTCCTTGTGAAAGATCTCTTCTCGGTCGTCACTTACCACATCCAAATTTTCCGTAAAAAAATTCAAATGGGGGTGTAAAAAACGTCTTAAGAACGTGCGACACCCTAGTATTTCGTAGGCTTTCAATAGTTCATCTATAAGATTTTTATAATTTCCGTCTTGCTTTTTACCCAGAAATCCTTTCACTAGGCTTACAAAACACTTTCAAGCTGCCAATTTCTTTTCATTTAATTTTTCTTGAAAACGGAAATTACCTAGAAGCTTCCTTATTTGAGGTCCAATAAATAGACCTTTATTTTTGAAGTACCAGGTTCAAAAGAAGTTCTATGAGGCCTATATTTGTTACTGTAATGTTCTTTTGTTGCCCTAGTTCTAGAGACAAAAAACAGCAATGCTTTGCAATACCCCTTTGAAGTCCTAGCAATATACCTATCAGGTACAAATAATTTTAATGATCCCATGATATAAAGAAGAAGCAGATTCTTGGAAATGGGACGTGCTAAGTCATTTCTGTGAAAAAGTGTTTTAATAACTACCTAAATGAAACGCAAAAGGAGCATTCCCATTAATGTTACAAAAATCATATCAACCTGTGTTATTAATATTTGAAATTTCAAAACATTACAATTTTATTGATATTGAAGATATTTTAAAATATTGGAAATTATAGAAATATTGAAATATGTATTCATGGTAGATTCATTAGAAAATAATTAACGATGAAAATTACGTCAATCAGTAACGCTAAAAAAATTGCTTAAATACACACAATTTTCGGAAAAACCGGAAGATTTAACGTCATTCATTAGTTCGTTTGATAATAATTATAACTGATATGGGGCATCAGCAGATAGTAGCCTATCAGAATTTGTTTTCGCCTCTATTTGTCAAAAACAAATAAATGAACTAGGACATTTTTTGTGTGCAGACCTGGTTGAGATACCTGGCTGCAATTGAAAGCAGTCTTAAGGGAGAAGTTTAGAAATAAATTTTGGACATAGTTTGTAACAAAATTTTAAAATTTTTAACCACTGTTTTAACGCTTTAACTAAACGTCAAGAGATTTACACAAAAACACCAAATAACTTTCTTTAACTTAGCGATGCGAGTTCAATCTAAGAGGATTGAATAAATAGAGAGAGAGACTGAATAATTGAATGTCTTGATGATGCTAACATGGTTAAGGAAACGCGAGTCGATAAGTTAAAAAAGTGAAATGGTAAAACTATTCGCGTTTATTTTTAAATAAATTTCGAAATAAAATTACTATTAAAAATAATTTGGAAAAGAGTAATCAAAATACGAAAAATGATTTTATAAAATATACTGAAGATACTGCTGTTACTGTTTTTATTTCAAATTGTAGTTCATAGTTAAGGAAATTAGTAATTAATCGAAAACAAATAATTTAGATGAAACAAATTTAATTGTAGTAAATCGTAATTTGAGCAAAAATTTTATTTTAAAAGTTAGTTGATCCTCGAAATTATAATTTTGATTCTCAAAAATTTTATTTTGAAAATAATGGTTCTAAAAATTATTTAGTATTAAAATTAAACCTCATTAATTTTCCATTCTTCTAGTTCATAGGATGTATTGTCTTATTGCTTGTGCGATTGTTTTTTTTTCTTTGCAGGTGGGTTCCATAACATGGCTGAATAGATAGGGGCCTTAACCGAATTTCTTCGAGTATAACCAAACCACTTATATTACCTTATTTTGATTTTTTTGATTACATCTTTTTGTCCAGTTATTTGCAGTTCTGTTTGTGATTATTTTAGCTCATCAAATTTCCAGAATATTTCTATAATATTTATTTATGAATGTTTGGAGTTTTTCTGATTGCTGTGGTAACCATCCATGTTGCAAAACTATAAAGCAGCATTAATTTCACTGCCGAATTGTATACCTTCATTTTGATGGATATGTTTAAATTTTTTGAGCACCAAATTTTCTCATGCATATTCTTTGTTGGATGTATGTGATTTCTCCATTGTTTTAGATGGTGCTACCAAGGTGAGTTCTTTAGTGTTTAATGGTGTGCCTGCCTTCTATATTTATGATTCATCCCTCCTCGGTATTAATTTTCAAAAATGTTGTGTTATTTATGTTTATGTTAAGGCCAATTTTCTTTGATTCTCTTACTGAATCGCTTATATTATTCTATTCATAATTCATTATATTTCGAATATCTGCCGAGAATAAGTATAAATCGTCTGCTTACTCAAAGTCCTCTGGTAATTCTATCAAATTTCAACGAATTCCTCTCTATATATTATTGTTTCATCAATTCATTAGTTACCATATCTATTATAATCAAAAAAAGTAATGGCGAAAGTATACAACCTTGTTTAACTGCATTTTCTCTTTATAGGGTTTTATAGTTGTCCATTATGGAGTATATGGTCTCAATATTCTGTTTAGCCTGATTATTTACTACGGGAGGTTTTTTTTTAGTGTCATCCAAATTCATTTTCTACTTACTGAGCAAAATGCCCGTTCATCTTGTCAACTCAAAAAAAAGCAATATAATTTTTATGTTTTTTTTTTCTTAATGATGCAAAAGTAGCAATCGCTTACATGGCTAGTAGGTTCTCTCCACACCATAGAAACACCAAACGGCATCGACTTTTTCTTGCGATGCATCCACTACACTAAGTTTACGGGACCACTCACACAGCAAACATGAGGACCCCAACTTTCATCTTAATAATCTCCAATTTCGCACATATAATATAAAAGATGTCTTTTTTGACTTCCTCGAATATAGATCTAGCTTGTAACTTTAAAATAAATCGTCTACATATATAACCAAACTTATTCGCTGGATGTTTGCAAAATCGACAACTAGAACTTACCATTTTATATAAAATCGATTAAAACACTTGACTGTACTGTAAACGAGACATAAACAAATTAAACTATAGAAAACAATAAAACTGCTCTTAAAAGTTCGTAGAATACTGTGAAAATACCGCCTCTATGGCCTTGTGGTATTTCCTGCATTGCCCAGTCCAAAGTTAGGTACAAATAATTGTCAAATATCCCATGATATAAAGGAGAAGCATATCTTGAAAATGGGACATGCTAGACCATTTCTGTGAAAAGGTGTTTTAATAACTACCTAAATAAAAAGCAAAAAGAGCATTCTCATCAATGCTACAAAAATAATGTGGACCTGTGTTATCATAATAATTTCCTCTCTATTAGATGTTATTTCTTTAGCTTCGTTCTGCAAACCGTTAATTGTAATAATTCAGTTTTGTTTCTTCTTAGTATTTTAAAACTCTTGTTTCCTTCTATAATATTCCATCAGGGGTTTGTGGGACTTTGTCATATCCTCTTGATATTTTGTTCAGTTCCATGTATTATAGTAATATAATATAGTTTGTTTCTTTTAAAGATTTTGTCACCTATCCTTATTTGTTTGGAGACTTATATCCTGAAATCATCGTACCATCATTAATATTATTTTTTGTCGTTTCACGTGTCTGTGGTTCTTATCTTTTAATTTAAAAAGTTCCTGCGTGGTTTCTTTTTGTATTCCATATTTTTTTTTAGCTTTTTTCTGTCTATTGTATCTATTCTCTTCTTCACTAGCTTATTTCTTTCAGCTGCAGTATCTAGTTTGATATCTACTCTTAGTAGTCGATGATCACTTCCTGTAAGATATCTATTTAATTATATGATGTTTATTAAATGTTTTTGGTTCACTAATACTTAATAAACACATCCAAGTCCACTTTCTTTAGATTTTCTTTTTAAAGAATGTGTTCCTTATATAGAAATTATTATTTTGTACACAGTTGACCAGCATGTCTCCTCTGTCGTTTCTTATTCCTATCCCAAATTGGCCCATTGAATCTTAACCCATTGCTCTTTTTTCCTATTTTGGAATTTATATCTCGTGTTATAGTGGTTCACTTTATACATTAGTCGCTATATTTACCAAACGGGTTACCAAGTGGATGGGATACATAATGATAGTATGTGATACTGCATAAGATTAGAATTGGGTCCGCGCTCTATCGAAATCATAAAGGAGTATTTATGGCTACTCCAATGGATATAATTAATCTCTCTAAATAATTATAATGCATTATCAATGTGTTCTATATATAATAACATACATTTTATGATAAGGCACCCAAAAGTGCTTGTAATAAATCTATTTTTTCTCCTTTATTTGGGTTTTTCGCCACTGTCTAAAACTCAAAAAATATCAAAAATACCTGTTCTTATTTAAAGAAAGAATCACTGGGTAAAAACAAAAGTGAGACAAATGTCTCAGTGATTCTTTTTTGTAATTAATTTGCCTAACGAACAATATTTTTAAAGATATAAAAATGTTAAAAAATGTTTAAAGATATAAATATATAAAGTAACGAGTGAAAGTAAATATATTTTTTGTATGTCAACGATACTTACATTGACAACAATAAAACAACAAAAAAAAATATATTGTTGTCAATGTAAGTATCGTTGACATACAAAAAATATATTTACTTTCAATCGTTACTTTATATATTACAAATTAATATAATTTATTTTTTAGTTCAGTTTTGAAAACGGGGGGAGATTACCCTCCGAAACGTTAACGTTAAAAGTTTGTACATTTTTTATAACATTTTTATATCTTTAAAAATATTGTTCGTTAGGCAAATTTATTACAAAAAAGAATCACTGAGATATTTGTCTCCGTTTGGTTTTTTGTTTTTACCCAGTGATTCTTTCTTTAAATAAGAACAGGTATTTTTGATATTTTTTGAGTTTTAGACAGTGGCGAAAAACCCAAATAAAGCAGAAAAAATATATGAACACGCCACAATCATTCAGACATTACTGTAATAAATCTAACTACATATTTTCAATCTAACTACATATCTTCATATAATAAAATATTGTATTTTGAAAATAACATTCGTATTAATTTGTTTTATATGGCGTTATAAGTAAAAACAATACAATAAAATAATTAACTGATTATATTATTTAGGGATTAATTCCATACGAAATTCTTATCATTTTCTAAGCTTTATCACTACAAATATTCTATTTATTCAGTTTTATATTTGTATTATATTTGCCGTTAGAATTTTTGTATTAAATTTCTGCAATGCAAATATTACAAAAAATACTAACAGGTTTTTGAAATGCTTAGAAAATCAAATTTTAGCTTTGTGTATATTTTCTTATGACATTGTCAAAACTAATTAACCATATATACAAGAATTTCACAAAAATATGCAGATTGTTAAAAAAAATAATTTATGCTCTGGGAAATAAAAACTATAATGAAAAAATAAGCATATTTATAAATACGTTAATTTATTTAAATCAAACAGCTTTCAAAACGATTAGTGAACATAATTTTAAGCTTTTCTGGTACCATAAGCTTCCTCTACGCGATACTCCTGTATAACTCTTAAAAATCGCGTCCAAAAATTGCTCAGTTATATTTCCCGATAACATTTTAGGCATTTGGGATGAAATGGTTGCATACATTATCATGAACATTGTTTTGAAACGCGTTATTTTCGCGAAACACGAGGTTTAAGATTAATTTTTCTATTGGAATCTTCGGTGTGGAACACTAAACTCAAAGAGGTTTATCACTAAATACTGAATCACTTTTTTAAAGTTCTCGACGCACGTTTCGCTAACATAACCATTAAACCATCTCCTGATGAAGCTGACATGAAAAGTATATAGACAAAGTGAATTTTTAAGTTAGTTATTTTTATTTTAAAAACAAATACATGTTTGTATTGTTATTAATATAAAAATAGTTCTTATATTCATATAAAAATAGTTCTTACTAGTATTAATCTAAATATCCAAATAATATCGTGCAGAGAAATGAAAAAGTTGAATTCTTACGGACAAAAGTATATAGACAAAACCAAGATCTCTGTGAAAGAAAATTAAATAACACTTCAAATAAGCCAAAATAGTAAGTAATTTGCTTAACATTTTGTGACATAAGTATTGTTACTAATAACTGCTTGACATCTTCTAGCCATTGACTCAAGAAGTTTATTAATGTAGACATGATCAATAATTTTCAATTTTTCTTCCAATGCTCTATATATATTTTCTTTGGTGGAGTAATTCTTATCTTTAATCTATCGATTCAAGTGATTCTACATGTTATGTTTTCTATAGGGTTCAAATATGTCGATTGCGATGGCCACTTTAAGATAACAATGTTCTCATCTATAAAGAATTGCTTGACTAGCTTTGAAGAGTGCTTCAGATCATTATCTTGTTGAAAAGAAGATCTTAAAGGCATGTTATCTTCCATATAAGGCAGCACTATATTCACTAAAATACCAGTATACATAAATATATCCATAACCCCTTCTATGCTGTGTAATGGACCTACTCCAAACCCCGAGAAGCAACCCCAGACCATGACAGATCCACCTCCATGCTTAACAGTAGGAACTGTGTATTTATGATGCATTCTTTTTCCAACAGGGCGTCCAACATAGCAAACTCGTTTCCAATCATGTAAAGTCCAATGAAAATGTCGACGAGCAAAAACTAAACTGTTCCTTCTGATGTTCTTTGAAAGAAGGGGTTTCTTGGTAGGTCGACGTGCATTCAACTCTTGTTCATTAAGCCTTTTTTAAATGGTCTTTGTGGACACGTTTGCTAATTCTTGGTTTATTAAATCAGCTCTTATTTCGGTTGGAGTCTTGAATGAAACCTTGGATGAAATATTTTTAATTAACTTTACTGTTATCTCACTAAGTTTTCTGAGACGACCGGATCTTGGCGATACTTCTATTGTTCCCCTTTGTTTAAATCTATTAAGTATTGCTCATACAGCGTTCCTTTTTAAATTTAAATTTTTAGCTATAGGAGCTTGATTTTGACCACTTTGGTATAGTTCCACTATTTTACTTTTTATCTCGAATGAAATATGAGGACCACGCGGAATTAAAAAAAAAAATGTTTTACGATGACTGATACGTACATTAACTGTATTAATTTTAAAGAGAAATTAATAAAATTAGTTGATATCTATAAAATCTATATATTTTTGTCTCTCAAAAACATTTGTTTGCTTAGTTTGCTTTTTTGGCTATATTGTAAACAAAATAAAATCTACCGAATATTTTTCTTTCCTGCTATAGAATTGATTGACAATATAAGTAAATTTAATTTTACAATAAAGAAATATCTCCAAGCATTAAACTGGTTGTCTATATACTTTTGTCCGTTCCTGTATGTTAATCAATCAGTAATTGTATGTTAATTCATGTCTTCCAACGGTAGTTACGAAAGATCGATTACATTTCTAATTTCTAAGGATAGTTTTTGAAGAATTTGTCTAGAATTTTTGTATACGCCTGACAATATTAATTATGTCCATAAGGTGCTTGAACTAGTGCCATTTCTTTGAGAGCTGGGGCCTAAAAAAACTGCAACATAGATCTTCATTAGTTCGGCTTCTTTAAAAAACCTACTATGCTGATTTCTAAAAGATGTATTGTATATTCAACAGCTAAGATTTTGTATGCAGATGTAAAACGATCCTAATTGGTACGAAAAAAGGATAGTACTAATTGGAAAACTAAACTCGAAGAGATTTACAACTAAACACTAAATAACTTGATTTAATTTCCTCACACGCGTTTCGTTAACCATGTTAGCATCATCAGGGAATTATTCAATCTAATGATTAAATGTTAATTGAAAATTCGACTCACAGAACAACATTATCATTAACTATTGCCAAATAAATGTTTCTAGAAGCTACTCCAGAAACTTCAAAAAAGCACATCGTTGATATCACGTACATTATTCGAGGAAAAATGAGGGTCATTAAAATCCGCACCAAAAAGTCAAGATATGTTGCCCTCCTGTTGTCCTTTTGATCCTGCGAAAGATTCTTCGGAAACATTTTTGAGTAAATTTTGTTCATCACGAATTCATTGATCAAAATCTGATGAACGGTTGTGTGACATTTTAGCGTCAACCGATGATCAAAACACATAGGATCTACGATTCTGTGGACATTGTTATTACTTATTGCAGATGAAGACCTTACGCTGCGAGGTTCATCCTCAATCGACTCTCGGCCTTCTGAAAATCCCATAAACCACCTGAAAATATGTGCCCTTGACTAAATACTGTTTCCATGACCTACTGAAATTTTGCAAAACTTTCCGTCGCACTATACCTAAATGTAAAACAAAACTTGATAGCGCACCGTTGCTCGAAATTATCTCTTATTTTCACAACACACTAGAAAAATCCGGTACACGAAAAGAATTGCTACGGACCATCAAGTGTCTCTAGAGAGTTCATACCCGTACTGAAGATGCATCAGGTGTTGGTCTGCCTTGGAGTTTAGTGGTTGGAGTTTAGTGGTAAATCTCTTCGATTTTAGTAATTAAAATAATGATTATCTGAAACACAATTTAATTTAAAACACATTTAAAACAAATTGCCGTGGCCAATCTGGCGCAACTCTTCACTATCATGTCGGTGACGCGAACCCATAAGTTTTGCCCCTACCGAAAATCGCTCAACGCCACTAAGGAAGTTTTCACTTCAAAAATTATTCCAAAGATAGAGATACTCGTTCCTTCACCAGGCTGTCAAAAAAAGAACAGGATTTCGGAGCTATCCTTCTCAACCTTACGAAAGCCTTTGACTGCGTACGAGAGATGCTATTTATGTATCCGGAATTGGCAACAATGATGTTGTTAGGCGCCATCTGGCATATACATCATAAAGTTTGATGACATTGTTGTCTGTATACGTACTCAGAACGTTTTGTCACACGGACGCTATTTGTGTTGTTTAGTGACAGAACATTTCATGTCAGTCAAAAAATTGAATCAACTCGTGAGAATTTTAGTGCGATGAGATTAGTGCGATTAATTTTAGTACGACTTTCCACGTGAATTATCTCAACACGAGTGCATCTATCAACTCACTTCGACTTTTGGCGATGAAACACCATCTAAAACCACTGTATATGACTGGTTTAGTAAATTCAAATCCAAAATCGGTTGTTGTGCCAGAAAACATCAATGCTGTGCGCGAACTCATAAAGCAAGATTGTCATGTGACTTACCGTGAAATTCAGGCATTCTTGGGCATTAGTATGACAAGCATGCACAAGATTTTATATGAACATTTAGCTGTGAAATAAATTTATCCGCTTTGGATTCCGCATAATTTGACAATCGCTCTAAAAAAGGCTCGTTCTATTGATGCAAAGAAATTCTCAAAAAATACAATCGTGGTGAATCAAAAGCCATGTATAACATCTACACAGGGGACGAATCTTCGATCTATGCGTATGAGGTCGAAGGTAATGAGCAGTGGACTGTACGCATCTTTCAAAATGTGCCAAATCCAACAAAAGTTGTTCGCACAGAGAATCGCAGAACGGTCATTTATGAATGGTACACAACCATTTGTTGGACAGAAGTCTTTGAAGAAATAAGACAAAGCAACCAGCAACGCAGAATCATTATTCACTATGACAACGCGAACTCTCATTGGACCGAACAACCCAATATTTGACCGGTCAAAACATCGAATTGATTGGTCATCCGCCGTACAGTCCTGATTTGGCACCCATGATTTATTTTTATTCCCGTCCGTGCATGTTCAAAATGCATATTTTGGAGATACCTAAATCGGAATAGAAAAATTGCTTAGAACGTATGCAAAAGTGTATCGGTTGGTCATCGCAGAGAGTATTTTAAAAAACAATAAAACCATTTTTAAAATAATTTTTTTCAATGTAAACCAAATATTTATTTTTATTAATTTATCCGGATGCATGATTTTACAAAATGATGATACATGAATTTACAAGATCCTCGAGCTAGGTTATCCTGGGCACCTAATCTTACTTATCAGTTCCTTAATTGAAGGCAGATTCTTCCAATTAAAAATCTAGTCGACTATTCTCTACAACGAAGCCTATAGATCCGGGAGTTCCCTAGGGATCCTTACTTGCTTTAGCCTTATTTAACTTGTACATGACCAACAGTCTCAGGCATGTTAAATCCGCTTATTTCGCCTATGGCACAACCTTGTTTCACATTACTCTGTAGATCGACGATACATAAACTTCTGAAGCAGTTCACCAAGAATAAGTCAATATTTTGCTCTGTCATATATTATGATTCTTGATTGTCTATTTTATTCACACGATATAGTTCCCTGGAACTAATTTCTATTATCCATATAATTAAAATTCCATTCTAGAAAATAATTCATTCCAAGCAGATTTCTGAGATTGACTGCAACATTGAACGAGATAGTAAAACAGAAGATTTTTTTTTTAATTCTTATTACTCTTACTGAACCTTGTATTATTACATAGGAAGTTGGATAAGTAAAAGCGTGTAGGTATAAAAAGTATACATTAATTTTCTTAATAGGGATCAGGTTAGGTTTTTTCGTAGATAACGTAAGTTGTAATTAATGAAAATGTCTATTGACGATAATAGATTAACAAATATAAAACACATTTTCAATACAGACATGTTCGAATAATTGAAAATTAATTGAAGCTATATTGGAAGCATTTTAATGTAATACTTTGCCATGCTTGCTCTGTCTTCTATATAGAAGACATTTTTTTCATTGATTAAATTTTCGTTTATTGAATGCATAATGTAGCATCGTTGCTTCAATTCACATAAAAGTTAATACCATCGTAGAAAAATGATAAACATTCGTAAATAATTATGGTTTTAGTTTTTCATTATTTTATTTTAATTTCGTCTTAAACAAAATGTTGACATTATATTTATAAATATAATGTCAACATTTTGAGGGTACAGTAGTTGTCATTGATTGCTTAAAATATCAGTTAAATATCTGCCTCTAGCTGTTTGTCACCCTTTTGTTAAATTTCCCAATCAGATTTCATATAATTGTATCTTTATTAAACTCATGAACTCTACTAAAACAATATTTTTTTAAAAGCAACACCGCCGAATTGATTGTTTCAGTTCATCAACAGAATTAGGAGCGGTCACGTATACTTTGATTAAGAAACTCCACTGGAAAAAGTCTAAAAGTGTGAGATCAGACGACCTAGCAGGCCACTCAACTGAACCCCTTCTTCGTATCTTTTTTTTTTGGTAGTAGTTCATGAAGATAATCCCGCACATTTCGCGTAAAATGAGGTGGTGCTCCATCCTGTTGGAAGTAGAACAGCCTTCTTTCTGCTAACGGTAGTTCAGCAATAAACAACTCAAGTTCGTATCTCAATAACTCTTAATAACGTTCACTATTTAAATTTTGTTATATAGATTCCACACCATTCGTTAACTCTTGTATTACTTTGTATTTTTCTTTCTTCGGCTCAAGAAGTATTATTGTCAGACCAATATCTGTAATTTTGTCTATTGACCATGCCATTTAAATAAAAAATTGCTTCGTCGCCAAAATGTGCTTCTCGAAATGAGGTTGCTGACCCTTCTTGTCCAAAAACCAGTTGCAAATTCCAATCTTCTATCACAATCATCATCATGCGATTCTTGTACACTTCTTATTTTGTATGGATGATAATTGTTCCCCTGTAAAGTGGTCCACACCTTTGACTGAGAACAACCTACCTCTTGGGCAATTGTGTGCGATGACTTGTAAGGATTTTCCACATTACAAAGAAGAATATTTTCTTCAGTAACAATATTTTTGCGCCTTTTGCGAATCCTTGAGACTTATCGAGATGTCTTGCACCAACTTAAAGCAAAATTAATTCAACTATCTCTTTTTGATTAATACATATTCAAATACAACAGCTTTCAAATAACTTAATGACAGTACAGTAAAGATGGCTCCTTTCAAACAACACAATTTTTGTTTAATTTCCAAGGCCTACTATTACTATGTTAGCTTCTTTTAGTTCCTGCCAACTGCAGATTATTTTGGTTGTTTTTCCAAATTGTTCTAAAACGGCTACTCCAATAAAGAAATGTGACATAACATTTTTTATTTCGAATTTTAAGATTTATCAAATTATGTTAAAAAAATATGGTATTGCCATTTAAAAAAGGTTGTTTTTTTACCGGAAAGCATTGTTTATACATTTTTCTTAACCAAGTTATTTCCTACGATTTTGCATTTGGAAA
Source organism: Cosmopolites sordidus (assembly GCA_031761425.1). Taxonomy (NCBI): domain Eukaryota; kingdom Metazoa; phylum Arthropoda; class Insecta; order Coleoptera; family Curculionidae; genus Cosmopolites; species Cosmopolites sordidus. The sequence goes on along the minus strand of JARFXV010001341.1, from coordinate 66,438 downwards.
TACTAGTCTGTCACTTCAAGTAAAAAAGTTAGCCTATGTCAGGTTTTAAAAAATTTACACTGTATAAATGAAATTAACCTTATCGCTAAATAAAAAAAACAAACATTTTAATAGCACAGTTAAAAAAACTCTAAACCTTTTTCCGTACTATATGATACCATTTTTATAAGTAGCCTCTATAGTAGTTTCTTAAAAGTCGAAAAAAGAATATGGCTGTCTAATACATATACTAAATTGACACGTATGTGCTCGTGTTTGAAATGTTAACTCTGCGTTGTTTTCTTTGTGAAGAAAACAACGCAGAGTTAATATGGGAATAGGAAAATTGTCGTTCTTATTTTTTACATTTACAACCAACATATCCCTTTAGATCGGGTTGTCCAGAAAGTTCGTAGGGGTTGTTTTTGAGAGAAAGAGAAATGCAAATGATTTATGTAAATATTTATTGAAGTGAAAACTTCTTTAGCCGCGTTGAGCGATTTTCGGAAGGGGTAAAACTTATGGGTTCACGTCACCGACATGCTAGTGACGTGTTGCGCCAGATTGGCTACGCCAATTGTGATTTAAATGTGTTTTAATGTGTATTAAATTAAATTGTGTTTTAGATAATCATTATTATTTTAATTGTTTAATTGTAGAATCACTGTGCAGTAGAAGAGTGAGTACTTTTATTTTTCTAATATTTAATCTCTGCAATACATCGTGCAATGAATATTTCATAGTGGCTTAGGAGTACTACTGTTGTAAAACAGATTTCTAGTTGTTCGATAGTATTTTTGTCGTGGATTTTAAAATTAAAAATTCTATAAAATTTTATAATAAATTTAATATCTCAAAACTATTGTTTATTGGTTTAAATTGTCAGAAATAAAATACGTTTTGTTATTTTTTGCAAAATAATTATTTATAAACTTATATCATTCACTTTCACCATTAAAACTTTACAAAACATTATTATAATATAATTAGTTTTTCTAAATGTTTTTCTAAAATTAGTTTTTCTATATTTGTTTAGATCCTACGTGAAAAAAAAATATACATTTTTAAATTATACATTTAAAGAATAATTAATTTAAAGATTTAAAAAAGAAAAACAGTTATTCCAAAGTTTCAAGTTTTCCTTTTACCTTTTTTTTATTAGTCTATTATTTAATTACCGTTATTATTTACAACTTTTTACCATCGTAGTGGTAGATCCATAATGCTTTTTTGCCACACTAAGTTTGTAAGAAACCACACATCATCGGCAGACGTACCTATTTTTTCTCAGCTTGTTAAAACCGTCGATTTACCAATATTTAACTTATTTGATACCTCACGGATCGTGCTGATGCCGTTCTTGGAGATCAAAATCGCAGACCCTGAACCGACCAAACCACTTTTGCACCGTAGTCTCCTCACAGAACAGAACCCAAAAAACAAATCTTGTTTTTCATTTGAACATCGTTCTTGTCAATTTTTTTGTTGGAACCTTCGGTTTGAAACACTAAATTCAAAGAGATTTACTACTTACCTAATGAAGCATGTAAAAAAATAAGATACATAGAAAAAGAAAAAGAAAAAACAGAAAAAAAGGAGAAAAAAGAGAACAAACGAAAGAAAAAAATGAATCGTGAATTTTACTGACCCTTACATTAATAATTGAAAAAGTTGACTGAACGGAATAGATCCTTTATCACGGTTCATGATTTCCTTGCATTTTTTCTATTTAAATGCTTTCATGTGCATCCAAAGCCATATTGTTATTTACACTTTTAAACAGTCTTAAATTACTAATGTCTATGTTGTGGTCATGTTCGATTGCATGCTGGGCAACACAAGATTTTTCATTTCTCCCATATATAATATAGGCAATGTGTTCTTTATTTCTCGTTAATATTAGTCTTTTTGTTTGCCCAATATACTTTCGATCACAATCTTGACAGCTAATTTCGTAATCCCCGACTTTCATGTTGATCTACTTTATCCTTGGATTACCCAGGACTTCTCTTAATTTATTATATGGTTTGAACACAATTTAATGTCCACTTTTTTCAAAATTTTGTCTAGCCCTCGTGTTAATTGGGCATCAAACGGTATTACCATGAATTTATTTTTGTTCTGATCCTTTTGAAAAGTCCAAGATTCTTTCAATAATTTTCTAAACTTATGTTTTCTAATTAATTTTTCTAATATGTTCTTATTATAACCGTTCACTTTGGATACCTCCCTAATTAATTTTAATTCTTTGTTATAGTTATCTTTGTTTAAAGGGAAATTGATTAATCTGTTTACCGCAAAATTTAAACTAGCCATCTTATTTTTGAGTCGAATCGTTAGAAATGTATCTCGAAGTGTTGGTGTTTTTTATAAAAATATCAAAATCTAACCAATTTTTATTGTTTCTACTTACTAAAACATCCAGATATGATACACTATCGTTGTTTTCGAGTTCATGTGTGAATACCATGTTTTGGAATTTACTATTTAAGTTCTTAATAAAATCATCTAAGGTTTCATTTTTTGAATCGAAAATTGCAAAAATATCCACGCATCTTAACCATACCTTCGGCAAGTAAGTGTTACTTTCTTCCTTAATTAACTCCTTTAAACAAAGATAATTATAACAAGGAATTAAAATTAATTAGAGAGCTATCCGTACTGAACGATTATAATAAGAACATCGTAGATAAATTAATTAGAAAACATTAGTTTAGAAAATTATTGAAAAAATCTTCGCCTTTTCAAAAGAATCAAAACAAAAATAAATTCATAGTAATACCGTTTGATGCCCAATTAACACAAGGGCTAGACAAAATTTTGAAAAAAGTGGACATTAAAGTTGTGTACAAACCATATAATAAATTAAGAGAAGTCCTGGAAGAAGAAGAAGTATGGGAGAAATGAAAACATTTTGCGTTGCCCAGCATGCAATCGAACATGACCACAACATAGACATTAGTAATTTAAGACTGGTTAAAAGTGTAAATAACAATATCGCTTTGGATGCATTAAAAGAATTCAAATAGAAAAATGTCAGTCAACTTTTTCAATTATTAATGTATGTAATTATTAATATTATCAGTAAAATTCACGGTTCATTTTTTCTTTTTTTTTTCTTCCTTGTGTTTTACACGCTTTATTAGGTAGGTAGCGTGCTTCGTAGGTAGTAGGTTGGCAATTGGGGTTCTCATATATATAGAACATGGTTTAGTTTTAAAATCAGATGAAATCATCTCCTGATGATGCTAACATGGGTAGCGAAACTTGCGTCGAGAACTATAAATAAGTGATTCGGTGTTTAGTGGTAAATATCTTTGAATCGTTCTTGTCCTTTTAGAAATAAAAATAGATCTACCGACATTTCCAGTTTGAATCAACTGGACTAACTGAAAGCAAATCAAAGCAAATCTGAAAGTAAACCACATAGATATATTGTAAAATCTTGTTTTTTGTTTGGACAGCGTTCATGTCCATTTGGAAATAAAATAGCATAATTTCACGTAAATGTATGTTATCGACCAACATTTTCAATTTGAATCAATTCAAAATCGATTGAATCAAATCAATCGAAGGTAAATCAAAGTGTATCTGAAAGCATACATTGTAAATAACACATATAAATAAATATTACTAATCCAACCCAGATTTTTGTTTGTACGCGTTAAATGAGCAATTAATGGAAAATCTCTACACACTTTCCGGACAACCCAATATGTTTTATCATTGACATTAAACATATATTAAATAAATTGTAAATTTGAATTGTTTTAAGTTTCAAGTCATCAATTTAAGAAAAATGTTCAATTTACAATGAATACGCAAGGATATTACAAGTGTAACGCTATACAATTAGTAAAGTTGATGGATAATGTATTCTTCCTTCATTAAATATAATATGAAAAGCAAGTAAATGGCAAAAGTCACAAAAAAATATGTCGAGGACAAACGAAAAAAGCACAGTCTACGCCTTTACTTTGCATTTTTAATTTGCGCAGCGCTTTTCGCGTGCCGTACTGTTATTTGTCCCGCGTTTTAATTCAATTATGTCCCCTTGGCAAAAAAATACCACCTTATCTCGTGATGTATGTGTGATGAAAACGAGATTTCCGTGCAGATGACACTTTTTATGGGACTAAAATTGTCGTTCGTGGGTTTAAACCAACGCCTAACTAACGATCTAAAATATTTCTAGATATTCAACTCTTTTATTTAGCAATTGCAATAATTATTGATAAAGAGCTGGCCAGACTACAAAATCATTATATTTTTGAACCAATATTGTTTTATTCAACGATCGTCTATCAAATAGTAATTATAATTCTCTATATAAAATTCGTTTTTGTATTCTAATAGAAGTTTACAGCAACATTTTCTTGCTTTGTTCCAGTAATTAGTGTCTCAGTCCTTTTCTCCACAATGTTTATATATATTAGGTCTACAAATAAATTTGGACCCTTTTTTACATAAAATGAATATTCATTTATACAAAACCAACATACATATCAGTCTTGAAAATAATCTCCCTCACTTTCGATACATTTCTGCCATTTCTTGGCAGCTGGCGAATCCCAGCTCGGAAAAAGGATTGTGGTTTTCATTCCATAAATTCTTTAATAAAATGTTAGACCTCTTTAATTGTGCGAAAGTGCGTATCAACAAGTGTTGAAAGGAACGAAAGAGATGGAAATCTGAAAGGACCATATCTGGAGAATAGGCCACATGAGGGAGAACTTCCCAGCCTAAAGTATCGATAAGTTTTTTGGTTGCTGCCGCCGCATGGGGCCGTGCGATATCGTGCAACAGTATCAGCTGCTGAGTTCCCTTGCCAGTATATGGTCGTTTTTATTCGATTTCATCACATAAATGCAGCAATTGTTCAATTCTTCTATTGGAGCCTGCAGTGTGAAACACTAAACTCGAAGAGATTTAGCACTAAACATCAAATCACTTTTTGAAACTTCTGGACGCACGTTTCGCTAACCATGTTAGCATCATCAGGAGATGATTTAATTTCTTTTAAATCATCTCCAGATGATGCTAACATGGTTAGTGAAACTTGCGTCGAGAAGTTTCAAAAAGGAATTTGGTGTTTAGTGGTAAATCTCTTCGAGTTTAGCATCAATTGTTCTTGTAACGCTCAGAAGTTACAGTTTTTCCGGGTTTTCGCAACTCAAGTCAGTCTCATTCGTTCCACAAATTTTCTATAAGATTCATATAGTTTTTTCTTTTTGTTGGGTTTTTCACCACGATCTAAAACTCACAAAAATATCAAAAATATCTGTTCTTATGTAAATAAAGAATCACTATGTAAAAAACAAAAAAACGAACGGAGACAAATTTCTCAGTGATTCTTTTTCTGTAATAAATTTGCCTAACGAACAAAATTTTAAAAAATACAAACATTTTCTAAAATAAATACAAACTTTTGAACGTTAATGTTTCGGGAGGTCTTCTCCTCCCGTTTTCAAAACAAATCTAAAAAATAAATTATATTAATTTCTATAAATACTCGAAAGATAGGAAGTAAATATATTTTATGTCATAAATATATATATATATATATATATATATATATATATATATATATATATATATATATATATATATATATATATATATATATATATATATAAATATATATATATATACAATGATACATTAAAAATAATAGTTTTTAATGGCAATAACATAGAACCGAAAAAAATTTTAGGTGAGGTTTACTGTGTGATTATTGTGTATTATTGTATTATATGTTTTAGATCGTGATGAAAAACCCAAAAAAGTAAGAAAAAAATATATGAACACGCTACAATCATTCAGACAATACTTATAAGATTAATGTGCGGTGACTGAGATGGCTAAGGTAAACAAAGAATATTGGGGGTATCCAGCCAAATTTTCATACTTTTGACGGTGAATTTGGGATCATTGTCGTGCTGGAAGTTCCACCGTAATGGCATATGTTCTTCGGTGTAATACAACATAATGGAAGATGTTTAAGTAAATTAAAAGAATTCATATGAAAATGAACCCCAAATTGTAATATTGCCACCATCATGTTTGACGCAACTAATAATATTTTTTGGATTCAAATGTTCATTTACTCGACGCCGAACACGTACCCTTCCATCATTACCAAATACATTTATTTTAGTTTCGTCAAAAAAATAACATTTTTCCAACGTTCTCTATTTAAATTATTTCATGCAAACTCATTACGTTGTTTTAACTCTCTTTTATTCAAATATGGAACTTTCTTTGCAATTCTACTATTATAGCCAAATTGTTGCAAACGTCTCCTAATACTTCTCGTACTGATTGATAACTGTAATTCCCGTTTGGCAACCGTCAAAGTCAAAAAAGGATATTTACACATTTAGCGAATTAAATAAATATCTTCTTGACTAGAAATTTTTCGTTTCCGGCCTCGGAACTTTTGTTTTTGCTGTTTTTTTTTTTTAACAAAGCAAAGAGATCTTTACAAACTTTAGTTTGACAAACAAATTTATAATATTTTTCTATTCTCGCAATTACAAAATTAGCCGGCGTTCTTCGTCAGTACAATGTTTAATACGACCCATTGATTTTAACATGTATACACAGACAACTTGCACTAACAACACCAGTCAAACAACAAAAACCAATTTTTGATAAAATGTGAACCCAAGTTATCAATATTCTTCAACTCACTTATTTTTTTTAAACACATTATTTTTAAATGACATTCTCTGATAGATTTTATTTTTAGAAATCCAAGAAATTTTACTCCTTGAAAGCCTATTTTCAAAATAGTACTCTTTTTTTTTCGCCATCACTATATATACCATATATAGTTATGCATTAGTCTGCATAACTATATATATATATATATATATATATATATATATATATATATATATATATATATATATATATATATATATACGTATATATATATACGTATATATATATACGATATATATATATATATATATATATATATATATATATATATATATATATATATATATATATATATATATATATATATATATATGTATATATATGGTATATATATGGTTCGCCAAACTTCTTGTAGAATTTTGGTTATTTCCTTGATTGTACCTGGACCAGTGGATTTCAAAAGATCAGCAGTAATCCCACCTTCACCGGAAGCTTTGTTATTTTTAAGCCGCTTGATTTGCCTAATTATTTCATCTTCATTCGGTGGTAATGAATCAGAGTTTGTTTGTTTAGGGTTTAGGGTTGGTAATTTGTTTAAGGGCTCAGGACAGTTTAGTATTTGTTCAAAATATTTCGCAAGTTCTTGCAATTGTCTTTGTTATTTAAAGCTAATTGTCCGTTTTCCTTTTGGAAGCAAAGACTTTGCGGTTGATAGCCTGTTAATTTAGTTTTAAATGTTTTGTAAAAGTTTCGAGTGTTATTTTTTTGGAAATCTTTTTCTATTTCATTAAGTTAATTGTTTTCATATTTTCTTCAAGTTTGTTTAATTAGCTTCGATGTTTCTTTTCTTACTTCCAAAAAGATGTTATAGTTTATTGCTGTTTTTTGACTGTTCCAATCTTTGAATGCTTTACTTTGGCTTAATACTGCTTGCTCGCAAATTTCATCCCACCACGGATGTTTTCTCCGTTTTTGTAAAGAGACCAACTTTAAGGCTGTTTTAATAATTTTTTGTTTCAATTCTTGCCAGTTCTGTGCTGGTTGTTTATCAAGCTCTTCTGTAAGGCTGGTTTTATTTTCGTTGGGTCGAACTTTTTTATTTGCAGTCTCTTTTGAATAAGTTTTTGAGGTTTTAAGCTAAGTGTCTATGTATATCCCAGTGCAAGTATATATATATATATATATATATATATATATATATATATATATATATATATATATATATATATATATATATATATATATATATACGTGGTGCCACTAATCGCCTTCGCTCAACTGTCCACCATTCGACGTCACGTATCTCTCGGGACCGGTTTCTAGCCTTTCAGTCATCATCCCAGACGAACGCAAGGAAAGCACTTGGGAGAGCGTCTGACTTATATCAAGCGGTTGAGTGGTCAGCGTCTGTTCACCAGTGGTTCGGCTGATATTTAAATTCTGGAACTAACCCCTTCAGTCTTAACCTCTGAACCATTATGGTTCAAACCTTTAATTCAAAGTACAAGATGAAGCGTTCTAGTAATTACAAAATTACCCCAGGAGGTAGACAATCCTCTGCCAGCTTTGCTGGTACAACCGGACTTTCGGATTCTGGGGCGTCCGGGCTTAAAACGCAAAATCTTTCAGAGGGAGGCGGAGACCTCTAGCCAACGTCTGAAACCGAAAACAAAATCTTTGGGACGGTAAATATCAATTATCTCCTGCGTCCAGGAAAACTACATGAATTGGGGCGAACACTGAATCAGCAAAAAATCCAAATTTTAGCTTTGCAAGAAACAAAGATTGGCTTTATTGATTTAAAAGTAAAACGGACAAAAGAATACTCAAAAATACACCACATCTCGGTGTTGCTTTCGCTATCTCAAGAAACATTCTTGGTTCTATAACTAATGTCCAGCCAGTAAATAATCGACTTATGACACTATCCCTCAAGTGTGCTAACAAAAACTATACATTAATCAATGCACACCTCCCAGTTAACGAAAAAAATAAATCTAATCCTGAAAAAGTAAATAAGTCCTGGGAAATTCTGAAAAAGACTATCTCTAAAGTTCCCTCTAACCATGCAAAAATCCTATTGGGTGAGTTCAAGGCCGAACTAGGGAAAGAAAAAAAAGTACAGGAAAATAGTCGGCAGTTTTCCCGCCCATAAATGGACTAACCATAATTGTAGAAGATTGGTTGAACTATGTTCGCAGTTTAATTTAAAAATAATGTCAACCCATTTTAAGAAGAAAATAACAAAACAAAAGAGCTGGAGGTGCCCAAACACGTACAGGGGTGAATTTCAAATTGAACATGTTGCCATTTTCTACCCTAATTATAAAGAGATTTTGAATGTTCAGGTCAGGAAAGGAGCTAACATAGACACGGATCACTACTTGACTAGAATCAAACTTAGCTTAAAACCTCAAAAACTTATTCAAAAGAGACTGCTAATAAAAAAGTTCGACCCAACGAAAATAAAACCAGCCCTACAGAAGAGCTTGATAAACAACCAGCACAGAACTGGCAAGAATTGAAACAAAAAATTATTAAAACAGCCTTAAAGTTGGTCTCTTTACAAAAACGGAGAAAACATCCGTGGTGGGATGAAATTTGCGAGCAAGCAGTATTAAGCCAAAGTAAAGCATTCAAAGATTGGAACAGTCAAAAAACAGCAATAAACTATAACATCTTTTTGGAAGTAAGAAAAGAAACATCGAAGCTAATTAAACAAACTTGAAGAAAATATGAAAACAATTAACTTAATGAAATAGAAAAAGATTTCCAAAAAAATAACACTCGAAACTTTTACAAAACATTTAAAACTAAATTAACAGGCTATCAACCGCAAAGTCTTTGCTTCCAAAAGGAAAACGGACAATTAGCTTTAAATAACAAAGACAATTGCAAGAACTTGCGAAATATTTTGAACAAATACTAAACTGTCCTGAGCCCTTAAACAAATTACCAACCCTAAACCCTAAACAAACAAACTCTGATTCATTACCACCGAATGAAGATGAAATAATTAGGCAAATCAAGCGGCTTAAAAATAACAAAGCTTCCGGTGAAGGTGGGATTACTGCTGATCTTTTGAAATCCACTGGTCCAGGTACAATCAAGGAAATAACCAAAATTATACAAGAAGTTTGGCAAACCGAACGTATTCCGGAACTTCTCCCAGTTTGTTACAAGATTCTATCTCAATGTCTACTAGACAGAGCACAGGGCCAGTTAGAACCTAAAATTGGTGAATATCAAGCAGGTTTTCGACCGGGCAGATCCTGCCCTGAACAGATCCTGAAACTAAAGTTGATCCTAAGACATCAAAAACTGTACAATAAAAATCTCGTCTGTACATTTGTGGCTTTAAAAAAAAGCATATGATTCTATGGACCGCGAATCTTTATTCCAAATCTTGAAAGAGCAAGGACTAGATCTGAAAACGTTGGCAATTATTAAAGCAACATTAACTAACACAAGGTCAAAAGTTAAATTCATGGGTGACATCTCACAGCCCTTCAAAATTAAAACTGGAGTAAGACAAGGAGATGGACTCTCGCCACTCTTATTTAACTCTGTTCGAGAAAAAGTAATACAGGAGTGACGTGAAAAAGTCCGAACTGAATATTAACCAGCCCATTAAACTGGGGAGAACCAACATCAAAATTGATTGTCTGGCGTTTGCTGATGATCTAGCAATTTTGGCTCAAGATGTATTACCGGCACATAAACAAATTGAAATCCTAAAAAAACAGCAGAAAAGGTAGGACTCCAAATTTCCTTTGAAAAGATACAGTACATGACGTGCAACAAACTAAGAACACCATTTCTAAAAACAAAATATGGTAGCATCAGACGAGTCTCTCAATTCAAATATTGGAATGAAATAATCATGGAAAATGGATTGGAAAAGCGGCCAATAAGGGTATATGTTAAAAAATATAAACGGCCTTTACACAATATATTTACAACAAAAAATGCCTATCTAAAAACACAAAACTGAGACATTACAACACAGTTATTAAGCCAGAATGTCTATATGGGGCAGAAACGCTCATTTTAAATAGAAAGAGAGACATCGAGGACATTGAAAAGAAGAAAAGAAAAATCATAAGAAAAATCTTAGGCCCCAAACAAATAAATAGCACAACATACCGACTTCGAAAAAACCAAGAAATCAAACAATACACAGATATACATAGTGATATGAGAAAAAGAAGACTTAAGTTTTACGGACACATAAAACGGATGAATCCGAGTAGGCTAACTAGACAAATAGTCGAATTTTATGAAATTAGGAGTAGAGCTAAAGTAGAAATAATTAAATGGATTGCTGCAGTTAAAGAGGACCTAAGGTCAGCAAATATTACACTAAGTGAAATTCAGGATAGAGGCTGTTTCAGACACAAGGTTGACGTTGGAAGGTTGGCCAGAGAGAAAAATGTAGGAAGACTGGAACAACTTGGTCTGACGAAAGGAAAAAAGCTCATAGCGAAAGAATTAAATTAGTATAGGCGCAAAGGAAGGCTAACAACAACAAACGCCTCTAATTGTACTTCGCGTGGTCCACCAGGGCCCATACGTGAATAATAATAATAATAATAATTATATATATATATATATATATATATATATATATATATATATATATATATATATATATATATATATATATATATATATATATATATATATATATATATATATATATATATATATGCCACCAACCAAATTGATTGATTCCACTTAAGATTAGCGATAATAACCAAATAAAAGGAAACAATCGGCAAGAATATATCTCGTACTTTGAGAAATTAAGAAATAAATGTGCTTATCAGTTTGATTGCAAAAATTAATGAGATGCATTTCATTTCCTTATTTGATTATCCACTTGTTTGTAATCCATTAATGTACTGTCTGCCTACTTTATTAATATCATCAAAAGATATTTAAATAAAAAGGAATATAAGCATGTGATTTAATGTTTAATAAAAAATATATTTGAATTAATTTGTCGTACCAGTGGTTTGAATTCAAAATTTATAACTGAAATAGTGCTATATTAACAATATTCAAAATATTTAGCAGTAAATCATTGAAATATCAACCACGAAATCAGTTAGCTCATCCATAAAAGGGAAACATTCGCAACCCCCGTCTGTAATTTAATGCGTGAAAAAAATATATACATTTTTGTCCGGAAATACGCCTTCGTCAGTGCCAGAAAACAAGTCACGTGACGTCCAGGGCAAAGGGGTTATTGGGAGGTGCAGTAGAGACCTACTGCACGCAACTTTCACCGCCATACAAACTAATAATGGCGATATATATACGACCTGCGTGAATAAGCTTTCATTGACCTTAACCTCTCAGTGAAAATCAATGTAGAATGAGCCATCGGATTGCAATATAACGGATTTGAAATTTTCATTTCGTTTTGATATTTCAATTGCGTCACGTTTTTCTTTAATAACTTGAATGAATCTACCGATTTGGCAATGTCGCAATTAGTTTCTGCACAGTTTTTGTGACGCCAGAACTTTTACCATGTTTTATGGACATTAAATTTTTATTTTCTAATATAATTTTATTGTATGGAGCAGGTCTCGTATGGTAATTTAAAAAAAAGTGGTCAGTCATGGGGACTGCCGATAGAAGTGAAAACTTGAAACTTTGGTATAACTGTGTTTTTTTTTGAATTTTTAAATTAATTATTCTCTAAAAATATATTTTTTTTTGACGTAGGATCGAGGATCTAGACAAATAAAAAAAGAAAAACTAATTATATTACAATACTTTTTTGTAAAGTTCTAATGGTGAAATTGAATGATATAAGTATACAAACAATAATTTTGTAAAAAATAACAAAACACGTATTTCATTTCTGACAATTTAAATCAATAAACAATAATTTTGAGAAATTTAATTTATTATAAAATTTTATAGAATTTTTAATTTTAAAATCCGCGACAAAAATGCTATCGAATAATTAGGAAGATGTTTTACCACGCTAGTAGGATAACTCCTAAACCACTATGAAATATTCATTACACGATGTATTGCAGAGATTAAATGTTAGAAAAATAAATAATATCAAATTTTTCTGGAGTTGTACTCTAAACCTCTGGAGTTGTACTGTTTTTCATCTCATCCATCCAGTTTTTCATCTCATAACCAGGAAATGTTAGAGAAATCATTACGAAAAAATTTTAAAAATGTATTTTAAGCATTAAAAGTAAAACTAAACAGTTAAAACATAATTATTTAGGTTAAAAGAGCTTATAAAAATAATTAAAATAGACCTTTAAATATATTGAAAAATAATGATCGATTTTTTACTTTATTTTAAAACTATATCATAAAAAATATTGATAATTGATGAGAAAAACGTTTTAAAAATTTGTTACAATTAATTATGAATTAATTAAAATCTATAAAATTTAACAACGAATCACGTAACTACGAACGCGCCCCGATTGGCTGCCATGTTTGTGACGTTATAATAGTAAAGTGTTTTCACGTCAGTACTGTCAACGGCTTCTACCTGTATGTATACTGTCAAAATTATTGTTGGTTAAGTGCAAAATAAAATATTGTTTGTTACTAATTTAGTTCAGTAATGTCTGACATAGACTTCATAAAGGCTAATTCTGATAATATACCTACTGGGGATATTTTTATGTTCACAGATTTTCTCAAAAATGACATTCGGTTCAATTCAGCTGAAGTTCGAGGTGCTAAAACATCAATATGAGTTTTTTTAAAAATATCATTGTAGATGTAAATAAGAAACAAAATATGTGTCACGAGAAAGTTACGGTGACAAGGCTACAGGTTTTGTTCAACTTGGTATTGCTAAAATGGTATTAACATGGTATTAAAATGGTATTAAAATGGTGCTAAAATGGTATTTGCACGGTAAAAGGACGTGTATGTCCAGAACATAGAGTTTGAAGTAAATCGTATAATATACATATAATGCTTATAAAAAACAATATAAATCATAATTAGAAAATCAAAACACATACATACTGTTCAAATCACTAATTTTATTTCCATAAAAAACACACTGTTAAATATATATAATAAAACGTCCTCCAACTAGGATAATATATTAGAGTAGATTATAATATGTAAACTACATTAATAATCAATTCAAAATAAAAACAATCACTACTCAAAATTACATACATATTTGTTTGATTGCATAATAGTTTGCTTGATTTCATTGGAGTTTGCAATACTTTTAAAACCACACCGACTCTTCAAACCACCACACTAAACTCTATTAACAATATTTTCAAAAAAAAATCCACCCATACTACATTATTGTTTTGATTAAGGTTTTCAGTATTTTTAAAACGATGGCGATTTGTCGCTTTACATGTTTTACAAACCACCACATTAGATTCTTGACTTAATAATATTTGCAAATATAAATAAATCTGGCTGCTAACTAACTCAAATGCATGACTAGCCAGAGATTTCCCAAATAAGAGAAGGCACCTAAACCATTTTTTTTTAAGTGGAAAACTTTTATAGTCGAAGCGTGGGACTCTCCTGTTAAGGTCCACCCACTAGAAAACCATTATGTATCACAACATATTCTGGATTCACGGTCAGCCTACCATCAATCTGCAATGCCTAAAAAATTTCTAACCTATGTTTAAACATACCCTATCAAATGAATGTGTTCAATCAATAGATGAAATGTACCAAAACCCTGAAAAACACTAAATATTTTAACACAAATTTAAAACACTAAATATTTATTTAAAATATTTTGATAGTAGGTTTGCTTTTCTGTTTCTCTTTTTTTACATACTCCTTCAGATGTGTGTTTTGATTCCATGGAAAACTGCTTTGCCAGTCATTAATTTAACTAGCTGATGTTCATCCAACTGATCACACAAATTTCTATACTCTTCGACCATCTACAGATTAGATTATCTTGAAAAACTTTCATAAGTATAAGACTTTTCATATACGATACGATTACCTTCCAAATTGGTAGTCGAATTTTATTCTTGTCTATTTGCGCTTTCTTGAATATTATTATTCGTATCCTACAAAATAGACGATCCTGTAGAGCTTTCTCATTGTTACTACCCTCGGTTGTGTTGCTACATGTGGATTATTTGCGGACAAACAAGACTAGTCTTTCTTATAAATTTAGCACGTTAATTTATTTTCCCTACATGAATTACATAACATAAATAAAACTTATAAAAACGAATACAAAAACAAAAGGAATCTTAATCTAATTTTAATATTTTATTCTAAATTTTCCTTTGAGCCTCCATATCTCATGTAAATATTTATGAATATAACGTCGAAATTAGCACCGAAAACCTAAATAACAATTAAAAGCAAGTATATTTTCAAATCGCTAGCAAACCAACAAATGCAGTCAAAGATATAGGTTAAACCTATAGAACAATTACTCAGATCAATAAATTGTTTTATTTGCCCCAGACTCCGATTCTCGGAAAGAGCCCGAAAGGAAATTTCGGTGTAACTTCCGAATTGTTCCGAGCCGACCTGATATTGGTGATATTGTTCGTTACCATTGTGAGGTTACATTTTTCAGGTATTTTTGGGGAACTGTCGGCGCGTCATCGGTACTAGGTTTAAAATGTATTTTCAATTTGATATAACTTTTTAATTATAAGGAAAAAAATAAAAATAAAAATAGTTTTTTATAATACTTATATATGATCTTTCCATTTATGATAATTGTTTAAAAAATTGTACAAAAGCCCAATTTGTACCTAATCATTAAAAATTAAATTTTATTATTTTTTTATTATTTCTTTAATTTTTTTTTTCATTATTTACTATAGGTTCTGAGTATGCTCTGTTGGCAGGAAGTATTTGTTTAGCTTTGGGTTTAGCCAATTTAAAAGTTGAATATGCTAAACTATTAATATACTCGTAGGTTTTTACATACCCAGGAAGAAGTCCATCGTAGACAAACATTCTGTAGCTGGACACCGCAAATGTTTCCTTCATTCCCACATTGATTATGGATTTCTATTTTTTTTTATATTTAGATGGCCACCAATCTTTGAAGTTTATAATGTCCTGATGTGTTATAATTTTTACCGTAAACGGCTTTATCCACTTTTTTCTACTTTCTGGAACATTTTTTTCATACTCAGAGGGTAGATAAAGTCTACCACATCTTCTTGTTGCTCTTTTTATGGTACCAAAATAACAATACACAAAAAGGTGTAGTTCTTTAACCTCACTTGTGACACGGTGCATTATCCTGATGAAAGACCACTTTTTCTTCTTCATTTGTGGTCGATTTTTCGATTTTTTTACCTTCAAACGCACCAATAACGCCGTAAAATATTCGCTATTAATGGTTCTTCCTTTGTCAAGGTAATTAATGAATAAAATACCTTGACATTTGCCAAAACCTGACATTTGCGTTTTTGGTCACCTTGGGCGGCTTTCTCCAGTAGCTGTCCACTCAGCTGACGGCCGAGTGTAGTGCTGGATCCATGTTTCATCCATTATCACATATCGCATCAAATAATCCTTTTTATTGCGCTGAAACAGCTACAAACAACTCCATTTGTCTCAATGGAGCAGAGTCCGAATAACACTTGTTAGGCCATAGCTTTGCTTGAACGGTATTTTTTCCTATAAAAAGCAATGCTTTATCACTAAAACCACTGTAGCTTGTGAATTAAACCTCAGATTGTCATGAACTTTTGATATTGTGTCATTTAAAGGTTAGTACTTCCTAAAAATCATATGGATTTGTCAATAGTGGCGCCATATATATGCCATCCTATGAACTTGTTGAGTGATGTGTTACTTCGACTTGTCACTTGCCAGTTTCAAGAAGGCCTACTGCCCCTTGTAAAGTTAAATTTTGTCATTCCATTATAAAACACAATATTTGCAACATAGAACACAATATTTGCCATGTGGTTTGTAACAAAAAGAACGGCCAAATAAATAAAATATAAAAAATTTCTCGAAATAAACGAATTTTATTTTTTTGTATCTATCCCTTTTGTTAAGTTTTTATCGCTACTTCAAGTTTTAAAAAGCAAAAACTATTTGACTTTTGGCATAGAAACCTATACATTACTTCAGTGTATATTTTAAATGATATACAAATGTTTACTCTTATTGCATAGAAATATCCTTAGACTTATCTTGTGTGTCAATCAATCAAATGTGCTTAAGAGGTGCTTTTAAAATATTTTTTGTTGCTTAGGAAACATAGAAAGTTATACAAATTCACTACAAACAAATCTCGATGACCGATCTAGGGGAAATTTTAGTAATATTAACATAAAAATTTAGTCATTCAACATAAAAAATGAAAGATCCTAAGTTTAAATAAATCACTAGTCACGTATTATAGGATTAAATGAAGGATAATCTATATAAGATTACAATTACTACTTTTGTTATTAGATTGCAGTAATACAGATATTTCTTCTCTCAAAAAGTCGAATATCTCTCGATGCCCTTTTCATTAACCATGTTAGCATAATTAGGAGATGATTCAATCTCCTTCTCAGCTTTAATCATATCCTGAAGTTGCTAACAAGGTTAGCGAAACATGCATTTACAAGTCAAAAAAAAGTGATTTAGTATTTAGTAGTAAATATGTTTCAGTTTAATATTTCACAACGAACGTTCCAATATAAGAATTGATTAGATATAATGTCAACAAATTTTTTGATTATTTAATGGTGTGCATCCGATAATTTCTAGAAATATAACATCAATAAGGTACATCGTTTTATCACTGTCCACGGCTGCCCATTTATCACTGCCCACGGCAAAAGGACAACATTCAGTAAAAAAAATGAACATAGGATATCTTCTTCAGGGACACAGAACTTGTAAAATCTAGAAAATTGAAAAAATCTGAGAATTCTCGCAACATTTGTATACACGCAGAATTGCTTGGTTGATACTGTTCAAAGCCTGAGAATAAAAAACTTGATGCACCATAACGGCAACCGTACACGGCCGTCAATCTCGCATTTTTGAAAAAGCTGTGAAAAAAAAGTATTGTATTTTTCATAATTTTATTGACATCAACTTATTCTACATCAAATGGCATTTAAGTCATTTATCAGTTAGATCGTGTAAATCGCGGTTGATGCATTCTTGCAAGCGCCTTCTGAAATTATGCATCACGTTGCGCAACATTTGTTAAGGAATGCCCTCAATTTCTTGCCGGATTGTTGTTTTGAATTGTTGAAGTGTACGAGGTCGGTGTTCGTACACTTTATTCTTGAGGTAACACCACAAGAAATAATCATAAGCTGTAAGGTCCAGTGATCGGTGAGGCCAAGGAATGTCTCCATTCCGGGAGATCACCCGGTTCGGAAACACGTTGTTGAGAATGGCCATGCTTAACCGAGCGGAGTGGCCCCATCTTGTTGGAATAACGTTTCATCGTTGACCTCATATGCTGAAGCTGAGGAATGAAAAAGGTGCGCAACATTTCAGAATACCGCACAGAATTAACAGTTTCTGCTCATCTTCAAAAAAAGGGCCTCTGATTCCTAATGAGGAAATCGGGCACCAGACCGTAAAAGGTTTCTCATGGAGTTGGTGAGGGTTGTCGCAAGTCCAGCACCTGAATTTTTGTTTTTTTTTATTTTTTTTGTTTATATAACCGAACGGGACTGCCGGGTACACCCTGTATATAGTAGCCAAAAATGTTTTACTTTTTACCTGGTCTGACAATAGGCAACAGCAATTCTTTAATATGATAAATATTATTGATCAATCCAAAAATAAATTACGTGCTGTCGTTTCAGAAATGAAAAAATCGATACTGCGATAAATAAGTGATTCCATTTTGGAAAACCAGTATCCTCCTTTTTTGTGGAAAATCCGTTTGGCTCATAATGGCTATGTAACACATATAACTTTGTTGCTAGATTTTCTCAATCGTTAGTTTAGCTTCATCTAAATGATTCCATACGGGGCTCTTTTGATGGTCATCTCATAAAAAGGTGAATGTATGGCGCATGTTATAATTTTTACTCGACAATTCTTGTCAATTTCAGTTAGGTACTTAAAAAGATCTATTTTATATAAGATTATCATGCAAATGATCTTATATATTCTACTTTTTACACAAAAAATTGTATGTGTAGATCGTCTTCTGATAATTATTGAGTTCTAACAAAGTTTTCTGCAGCTCTGCTAGAACATACCATACCTACCAGGTATGTAAATATGAAATCGGAATTTTTGTCTAGAAAATACACGTTTATTGTATGAAAATGATAAAAAATATTTTATTTGAAGTATTGCACATCGCTAGCTATACATTTTTCCCACCTGTCTGACTATTAATCCGACGGAGCCAAGTCTGGTGAGTAAGCCGCATGCGAAAATATTTCCCCACTAAAGAATCGACCATTTGTTGTCGATAGCGTGCAGTATTAACGGTTTCGCCAGGCTTTAGTAGCTCATAATAGAGCACACCCTTCTGATACAACCAAACACACAGCATTGTCTTCCGCCCATAGAGATTTGGCCTTGCAGTCGATGTCGATGGTTCGCCTGGAGTTACCCATGATCTTTTACGCTCTAATAATCTCGCTAGGATCCTCAAAATATATCCACTTTTCATCGCCAGTCACAATTCGATGGAGAAATGACTTTCTTTTGTCGTTTTCCTTCTGTCTTTCATTGAGTTTATGTGGAACCCATTTTTCCATCTTCTGGATCTTTCCCATGACTTTCAAACGTATAGAGCCTGCTTCTCGCTTCACATTTAATTGATCCGCGAGTTGTCGTTTCGTTTGAGCGTCATCCTCATCCATCAATGCTTGCAATTTGCCGTCTCCATACTTTTCCAAAGTATTGTGATTTACCAAGCAGCAATTTTCTTCAAATGGTGACAGAAAATCAATGATGTCCGCAAATCGTAATTTTCAGACATGTTGTTGCATGACACATGCTGTTATGATATGTATGAAATTTGCATCGTTGTCAGTCGAAAATCTTCTGTCAGATGTCAACAGGGAAATGGAGCCAATGACGCGATTTTACGGTAACTACATTTACAACTATTGGCCATCTATGGGCAAATTTCAGGTTCATATTTACAAATCTGGTATACTTAAGGGCCTTAATAACTTAAAAATCAGGCTAATAATATGGAATAGTTTTGTCATTTTCAGAAAAATTGAAAATCGAACTGAAAGTTCGAACTCTTATAAAAGTATTTTGTTTAAATTGGTTTTACACCAAAGGACGTGCAAAAAGAGTTAAATTCCTCTTTAAAGAATTCTTCATTTTGAACTAAAAAAGTGAGCTTGGAGTCTCAACTAAACACACTCAATTTAAACGTAGTCGTACATTTATTGAAGATGATGAATGCTCGAGACGCTCCAGAACCTCTACGATCGACAAAACCGTCACAAATATTCCACAATGTCGTATAAAATGATTGTCGACAGGAGGTTTGCGAGCTTGCTTACATTGTTAACATATCCATAGAGCGTGTCCAGTACATTTTACAAGAATTCTGGGCATCTAAAAGCTTTCCGCTCGAGGAGTGTCGCGTTTGTTAACAGTCGACCAAAGACGTTATGTGAATACTTCTCAAGAGTATTTAGACTTATTTAAACGCGATTTTGCTAAGTTTTTTCAACGTTTTATAAAAGGTATACAACTTTGCTCCCGCCGTTTTCCTATAGATAGCGTTAGCGGTAAGTAGTCGTCGAAATAAATACATCATAGGCAGCATGCAATACCTTTGGGCATCTTGTAAACATACAAACCCCATAGCATCAGTAGTCGATTTGTGTTTACATCATAAAGTTATTCGCGATTAAAAATGTCCGTTTATGAACCATATTCTCGTCAATTGCGAGCGGTGTTAATTTATTTCTTTAATATGAAGAAATCTGCGGCTGCGGCTCATCGAATGCTCTCAGACATTTATGGTGACGCCACTATAAGTGAAAGAACGTATCGTGGGTGGTTTCAGCGCTTTCACGTCGAAAACTGGCATAGCGGCGGAAGAGCGAAAGTTTTTGAAAATGAAGAATTAGAAACATTGCTTAATGAAGACTCGTGTCAAAGTCAAGAAGAGTTGACAAGATCATTGGGAGTGACTCAACAAGCAATTTCAAAACAAGGATATTGGATGATACGAGTTGAAACCGAGAGATGTTTGCGTTGAACCGAGAGATGTTTGCGTTGTTTGCTAGTGAACAGTTGCTTGAAAGGCAAAAACGGAAGGGATTTCTGGGAGGACTGGGGACGAAAAATGGGTTTATTACGATAATCTCAAGCGTGAAAAATCATGAGGATATCCCGCCCACGCTTGCACAGTGACGGCCAAACCGAATATTCACGGCTCCAAGGTCATGCTCTGTATTTGGTTGGAACAGCTTGGTGTAGTCCCTTATGAGCTGTTAAAACCGTCTGAAACAATCACAGGGGATCGTTATTGAACGCAATTAATGCGTTTGAGCCGAGCATTGAAAGACAAACGGCCGCAATACAGCAAAAGACACGTTAAAGTGATTTTGCGGCATGACAATGCTTGGCCCCGTGTTGCAAAAGTGGTCAAAACATACTTAGAAACGTTGAAATGGTAAGTGGTACCCCACCCGCTGCTCCAGTCCACCCGCTGCTCCTCCTACTCTCCAGACGTTGCTCCCTCTGACTATCACCTGTTTCGATCGATGACACACGGCCTGGCTGACCAGCACGTCTGGTCTTATGAAGAAGTCAAAAATTGAGTCGATTCATGATCGCTTCAAAAGATGATCAGTTTTTCCAACGCGAGATTCGAATGCTGCCTGAAAGATGGGAGAAAGTAGTGGCCAACGATGGACAATACTTTAAATCATAAATGTATAACCAGTTTTTTACAATAAAGCCTTGAATTTAGAACAAAAAACAGCGGGAGCAAAGTTGTACACCTTTTAATAGTATACAAAACATGGTTTCACAAACATGGTTCATGGTTTCGTATGTGACGAATATAATACTACACTACTGGACCAAATAAAGGGTATTATTTAAGCTAAACGTCCAACGATGGACAATACTTTAAATCATAAATGTATAACCAGTTTTTTACAATAAAGCCTTGAATTTAGAACAAAAAACAGCGGGAGCAAAGTTGTACACCTTTTAATAGTATACAAAACATGGTTTCACAAACATGGTTCATGGTTTCGTATGTGACGAATATAATACTACACTACTGGACCAAATAAAGGGTATTATTTAAGCTAAACGTCCACATTTGGGCAAAGGGAAAGTGCTCTTTCACCACAATAATACACGTCTCGGGTTGTTGTAAATAGCAATAACCGACGCTTCGAAGTGTACGCTATACGTACGTTTCGTACCTAGAATACGCTCGTATACATATAAATGAGAGCTGAAAGCCCATACAAAGGGTCTGGGTAGAAAACTCAAGGTGTTTTTACTATAGCACCTTTCGACAGTATTTCGATCAACTTCATATATGTTTTTTGCATTTTATCTAAATCTATCCACCAAACATGTACAAACATCCACGCCTGAGCCGCCAGGATTCAAAGCCAGGGGCTCTCAATTGTCGCCTGACAATCAGGCGAGCTATCCACTAACCCACCTGACCACCACAGCCAGGCTATTGTTCAAGGTTCAAAATAGAAATAAGTCTAGTTTCAGCCAAAAAGATTCCGCCAACGGTCTTTTCAGATAGCTTACGCATTTTATTTCTCGTTTATCTTCCAGCAACTTTAATAAAAACTTAAAATTTTTCTACTCATCGAACCGATTGGATTGAAAAAAAATCAGAGAAAATTTGTTTCCGAAAGGTGAAAGCCATTTTTAATTTATGTGATTTTAACTAGAAATGAAGGCGATCCGTTATTTAAAATGATTGATGGGTGACAATAAATAAATATAATACGACAAGCTTGTAGTTATATATAAGCAAATACGTAAATTAAATGTTTCAAAAATAACCATATCGTTTGTACGACGCGCGTTTCACTAACCAAGGTAACATCATCAGGCTTATACGCTTCAGTGTATTTGACACGATTCATACGGATCGTCGCACTAAATTTAGGTTTGCATTGATACTTTTTTAGTTAGCGAACCGTTATAGAGGCCTCAAACACCAAAGGTTTAAAGAATTAGCAAAAAATAATTGCGTATTACTCCTTTTTAAGTATTAATATAAAACATTGATTTTTTTGGTAGAAGGTGTTAATTTTCAAAAATGGAAAATTTGAAAAACAAACATACTAATGTAAATATTAAAAGGAAGTAACTGCAAAATATCGCTGACTAAATTAACATTTTCTTTTTCCTGGCAGATAATTTGTCACTATACAAAGATTAGTTGATAACAGACAAGATATCATTATCAGGATATGTTTGTGGTGCAGATAAGAAAATACTTTGTAATATTCTATATTAGCTTCCAACCAATTGTGTTTTCTGTAATTATTTGCATTAGTTTCCAAAAATTACTAAATTATACAACACTTTTTAGTAAATTTAGAATGTAAGCAAGTAACAATAGATTGCCTTCTTTCTAATTATTCTTTATTTTAATTTTTCAGGACAGTAAATGGCTAGGTGTATTCCATCAGCTGGCGCCAATGTTCAACCCCCCAGCCCCCCCTTGATACCTCAACGGCGCCCTCCTCCATTTCTGTCCCAATCCTACTTCTTGCCTTTAACGTCGAACGTTCGATTTAAACAGTTAGAAGTAAAGTATTAATCTTTTTTTTAAATCGTAGGCAAATAAAATCTTATATATTTCAATTAATAGTTAATTTTTTTATCATTTTGTACACTAAATATTTCTACCTCTTGCATTTTTAAATTACTAAGCGATTTTTTTTTACGAATTTTTTACCAAATTTTATATAATACTAAGTGGCCTTAATCTATACCTGATCTAGTTTAGTAAATTTAGAGTATTGTATCTTTTACAAAGTGTCCTTACTATATTTATAGCAAACAGGCTGGACCTGTTACATTTTTATTTCTTAAAAAATAAGGCATCTTATTTATTTTTCCTGTTCTCCTTATTTACTTTAATCCGCACATCAAATCGTTATAATGGGTGGTAGAACTTCTTTACGGATGTCTCGCAGATCACAAATTATTGGTAAGTTCATTTTTATAATTCTGTATTCACCTTACATGTCCCTACTAATCAGAATATTACACAATTTAATTAAATCATGGAAATGCCAATTCCATAGTGGTTATGCAACTCACAAAACAACGATCCATTTAATGTCGAATATTAGCGCCATCTGCACATCCAAACAAAAAGAAATGCAAACATGGCGAAATCGAAGCTAGTGTGAACGAGAAAATCTAATTTTCTAGTGAAAAATGTTACTTTCTCCCTTTTCTGACTCTGTTGGCGATATATTACTCACTAGTCCGTCGACGTAAAGTAAGGGTGTAATTGACGAAGCAATATAATTGCTTAAAGCTTATAGTTAAAGTATTTTTCTGTGATTTTGGTATTCTATATTGATGTCAAATAGTATTATTTTGGTGTATTAATTTATTTCGCAAATAATAGCTGACGTCTCGTGACGACATTTGCTAATTCGTAAGTGGCTTCAGCGATTAAGGCCGGAAAGCAATACAAACAGACAAATGGTAACAGAAGAAGAAATAACATGGATTTCGAACTTGAGGTATTTGAGGTATATGATGAAATCGAGCCTCACGCTCCAAAGAAGCGATCTAAGCACACTAGAAAGAAGTGTAAACAAAAGGCAAAAACCCCAAAGCCCTTGGCCGACATAGAGTGTAGTGAAAATGATATTTCACGATCAAAATCTAGTGTTCTTACTAGTGATCGAAGACATTTGAGCCTTAGAGAATCTATTTTAAACGTTTTTAGTAAGTTAGTAGTGTGGAAGCGCAGTTCTAAATATCAAGTTCCTGATAAACTGGATTCTCCTCATTCCTCAAGGGATTATCGCAGAGGTTACATTCCTTGTGGTAAGTATAATAACTTGTGACTCATGCATGACAATTGTTTTGTCTATTTTGGAATATATAAGTGGTTTGAAGGATGTTAAATAATACTCTTGCCTATTTAAAAGGAACTACTGTTTAGCTAAATCAATATAGACAAATTAGTTCTGCATTGGATTGTAATTGTTTTTGAAGGTGTGGTAAAGTTGGCATCAAGGATTATTACAGAGTAAATAGAACTTAATTTGTATGTTGCTTTTCAGTAATAAATTGTTAAGAATATAAGGCACTATACTATTTTTTATGATCAGACTGACGTAAACTGTCGTTTAACTCCAAATCAGGAACCAAAGCATAATAAACCAATTTGAACAATTTATAAAATCAAATATTATAGACCTTGACACTTAATTTTTACAATACTTCAGGGTTAACTGATCTGGTTTAGCTTGTAGGAATTAAAATAATTTTAAGAGTTTGATTATGAAAAAGTATTGTAATTTGTAATAGTTACATAAATATAAGATTACTTCAGAATTACTGGTAATCCATTTTAAATTTAAAAAAAACAGGTTGCTTATCAAGTAAAGTTGACATAATGATTATCTATATTATAATTTAAATACCATTATCTAATTGATATTTCCTAGTAAAGTTTTAATAAATTATTGTTTGATGTAATAATTCTCCTGCATTTTTAAAAGCATATATATATATATATATATATATATATATATATATATATATATATATATATATATATATATATATATATATATATATATATATATATATATATATATATTCAATCAATTCTATTGTCCTTAATCATTTTAATATGGAAACCACCGAATAGTATGAGCAAAGATTAGGATAAAATGCCGAAAAGAGCGCGAAAGAATGATAAGATTAAAAAGGGGCAAAGTGGATTCTGGGAAGCTGCTGGAGATGGGCAGAGATTTTGAAATTACTTTGTCGAATCGCTTTGCTGTGTTACAAGACCTGGAGGAGATGGAAAATAAAAACCAATATGAAGAACAATGTGCCAACAATGTGCTTAAAACGGCAGCTTCAATAGAACCAGCAAAAATTTCCAATGTAACCATTAATTTAATGAAAAAACGCCGTACAGTGAAGAATGCAACAGTTCTTTTGGCAGGATCGAGTACGTTGAGCTTTGCAAAAGTAGAAGAAAACGTATTCGAGAGGAAACGCGCCGATTCAACATGCAGCTTGTGCAAAAAACTCTGGAAGAAAACAGGGGAATTAACAAAGCTAAACAGAAGCTAAGAATGAAAATGACACGAATGTTTTCTTTAATGCGTGAGGATGGTACAATATGCTGGGAACGGACGGAAATGTTAGAGGTTGTCCGAAGATTTTATTCAAAGTTATATGAGGACCAGAATCAAGCAACAGCAATGCCCACTGAAGAATAAGTGCCGGATATCCTGGTGGAGGAAGTGACAAAGGCTATAGACCCAATGAAAAATGGCAAGGCTGCAGGAAAGGATAGTATATCTGTAGAGATGTTAAAAGCTGGTGGTCGGATTTTACATAAAACACTAGCAAAATTATACTCAAAATGTCAACAACAAGAAGTACCCAGCTGATGGAAAAGTGCAGAAGTGATTCTTTTAGATAAGAAAGGAGCACGGGAAGATTTAAAAAACTACCGTCCAATAAGCCTCCTATCAGTGCTGTACAAAGTTTTCACCAAGATAATATCCAAAAGAATACTAAGAAAACTTAATAACGCACAACCAAGGGAGCAAGCAGGATTCAGGAGTGGATTCAATACAATGGATCACATCCAGGTCCTACAGCAGGTCATAGAATGACACAATGAATAGACTATGCCACTGTGCGTGGCTTATATCGATTCTGAAAAAGCATTTGATTCAATCTCAAAGCTGGCCATAATGGATACAATGCTTAATCATGGTGTAGGGAAAGCCTATGTAAATCTACTAGGATCGATATATGATGAAGATACAGCGATAGTCCACCTTGACG
Organism: Cosmopolites sordidus; assembly: GCA_031761425.1. Classification (NCBI taxonomy): domain Eukaryota; kingdom Metazoa; phylum Arthropoda; class Insecta; order Coleoptera; family Curculionidae; genus Cosmopolites; species Cosmopolites sordidus. The sequence continues at coordinate 39,816 of JARFXV010001341.1, read as the reverse complement.
ATCTTGAGGTTGGAATAAATGTAGAGCGGGGCGTACGGCAGGGTGACGCAATATCGCCTCTTCTTTTCTCAGCCTGCCTGGAAGAAGTATTCCGTAATCTCAATTGGGAACAGGATGGAATAAGGATTAATGGTGCATACTTAAATCATCTTAGATTCGCAGATGATATCGTTAAGACCCAGAGGAGCTGCAAAGGGTTGGGGAACCATTTGGCTTGAAAATAAACCAGAAGAAGAGTCAGGTCATTTTCAATAAATTTGCTGAGGACAAAAGAATTTCTATTTTAGGAATGGATTTGGAAGTTGTGGATCACACTATATATATATATATATATATATATATATATATATATATATATATATATATATATATATATATATATATATATATATATATACATATATATATGTATATATATATATATATATATATATATATATATATATATATATATATATATATATATGTATATATATATATATATATGTATATATATAGGGTAGAGGATTTCAGTGTAAGGGGATACCGTCCAGGAGGTGGAACGACGCGTTAAATGTGGCTGGCAGGCTCAACCTAGTATTTAAGAGCAAACTACCACTTTGCCTGAAAAGAAAAGTCTATGATCAATGTGTCCTGCCCGTTATGGACATTCACTTCACAGACAGTTCAAAAACTTCGAGTAGCACAGGAGGGAATGGAAAGATGTATGCTTGGCATTACTAGACTAGACTAGACTTTAACTGGCGTGACTGAGGGGTAATTCGTTGTCGTATTTTACACTTTTATCTAGAAACAATCACAGACATTTAAGTGTGTGTGTGTGGGTCTGCTTGTGTCTGGGTGTGTGTGTGTGTAGGGTAGGAGGGTAGGAAGTAAGACGGACAGAAGAATTAAAGAAAAACACCCATCCGAGCGCTGGAATGGAACCAGCTACCTTTGGGTTGCCAGGCAGGCGACTAACCCACTAGACCACCCCGACTATATATATATATATATATATATATATATATATATATATATATATATATATATATATATATATATATATATATATATATATATATATATATATATATATATATATATATATATATATATATATATATATATATATATATATATATATATATATATATATATATATATATATATATATATACACACATATATACATGTATATATGTATGTATGTATCCATTCATGCATATATTTTATCTTTGGAAAATTCTTTTTTTGTTTTTAGTTTTTATAATACTCATATAAATTTGCATTGTCAATATTAGAGATTTAGGGAATATTTTTGTAAAGTATCACTAATAGTTTTTTAATGATACTGAAGTTTTTAGAGTATAGGAGAGCTCAGTACATATTCATTTTTCAAATAGTTATTCAGTATTTTACCAACTCCATTATGGTGCGTTCTATATCATCGACCAATCACGAAATGGATAATCAAGTGTCTTCATCTCTGAAACTCAACTCAATCATCTCTGAACTTATTTATTTACAGCATTCTGTAAAGGGTTGTAAACAAATATTAACATTTGGTATTTGCCTCGTAAAAGGCTAATCAATTCCAATTTGTCAATTATGAACTGTTAATCGTCGTTTCTGGCTGTAACATCTTTATAATTCCATCACCATTTAAGGTTGTTTGCAGTGCTTCGTTGCTTTGCCTCCATGATTTATTAAACAATCTTCCAGTTGGTGTCGTTCAGTTTATCAGCATCCGAGCATCAAGCGCAAATAGTTTTCTATAGTGGTGAGGGATATATTAAATATAACAATTTCCAGCGCTAACATATCAATCACTTTCGGTCGGAAGACGAAAGCAGGTTTTCAGGACGAAAGCAACTGAAAACATCTGAACGAAATTTATCAAACCACTCACCAAATACACGGTATAACTTTCTATGGTTTTTATTTCCTTTTGGAATCATAATACAAAATATTACTCAAAACTGATGTTAACTAAATGTACACATACACACATCAAAGTAATCTTATGGGACAACTATATAAAAATCTTAAAATAATGCTAGCAAGATATTTTAGAATAAATTGATTTTTGTTTATTTCTTCGGCAGCGTAGCAGTTGTTTATGGAATAATTTAATTTCCTAGACATACCTAGACATACCATTTCCTAGACATGCTTTTTTGTTTATTTTCAGTATGCATGGATTTGTGCTTAGTCTGGAATTTGTTAATAATGGAGAGGCATCCTTTAGATCGTGACACTCAATTGGGTTTTTGAATAAAAAATAATTATCGATTTTTTCCTTTATTTTAAAACTTTATCATAAATAATATTGATAATCAATGCGAAAAACTTGTTACAATTAATTATAAATGAATTAAAATGTATAAATTTAAAAAAAAATCACGTGACTACGAACGCCCGCGATTGGCTGCTATGTGACGTCAGAATACTAAAGTGTTTTCACGTCAGTACTGTCAACGGCTTGTATTCGTATATATACTGTCAAAATTATTGTTGGTTAAGTGCAAAATAAAATATTGTTGATTACTAATTTAGTTCAGTAATGTATGACAAAGGGTTCATAAAGGCTAATTCTGATAATATACCTGCTGTGGATATTTTTATGGTCACAGGTTTTCTGAAAAATAACATTCGGTTTAATTTAGCTGAAGTTCGAGGTGCTAAAGATTCGATGTAAGTTTTTAAAAAAATAATAATGTGAATGTAAATAAGAAACAAAGTATTTCCATTAAATATAATTAAACTATTTGTAGGGTGTCACGAGAAAGTTACGGTGACAAGGCTGTAGGTTTTGCTCAATTTAAACGCAAAAATGGTATTTGCACTGTAAAATGATGGTGTATTTCCAGAACATAACGTTCGGAGTAAAGTGTATACAGTTACCTTGATTATCAATGAAAAATTAAGAAAAGTTCAAGACACTCAATGTCACGATTGTGCAGCTTTAGCAGATAATAAATACTCAAACAAAAAAAATTATATAATGCTATAAATACTAATCTTTTATACCAGGTGTCCCATTAAGGATGGATCGCGGCCGTATCTTGAAAACTATTTATCCCATAGCTTTGTGGAAAGAAAATTGTACTAAAAATGATCATGAGAAATTCACCAAAAATATTTTTAAGCTTCTAAAACGACCGCAAGAGGGCGTGACGAGCTAAACATTTTTAAAAATCTTTTTTTTGTGTATTTTCAAGTGTTAACCGAGTAAGAAAAATTCTCAATTATAATTAGCAAACTGTCTCCTACAACTTTGTTTTATGACATTTTGTCGTAATTACACGGGGGGGGGGGGTACCTATTGAGATAAAAAGTCGTCTATTGTCCGTTTGCCTTAACCGATTTTCCTCAATTTGGATTCGGGACAATCAGATAATCTGGGAGATAAATTATTTAGTTTATAAATGAAACCGCGAGGTGGCGTTACCTTCAACAATAGTTTTTTGAAGTTTTGTTCAGTTTTTTCAAATGGAATGGTACAGCTTTTATTACACGGCTAGAAAGGTAATTTAAAGAGGAAACATCCAGTGAAAACCCGAAATCGATATCTCTGACATGTCAAGAGATATTTAGATTTTTCTGAAAAAATCAGTTATTATTTCACTACTACCTGCATTAAGTTAAAAAAATATTAACCTAACGTTTGCCTTCCTTCACACTTTACCCAGGCTTAGGACTTGTCCAAATTCTTCGTGTCATATTAATTTGGAGCGTGTTTAAAGGCCAACGGGCCAACAACGAAGATAATAATAATAACGACAGTCAAATAAAATTAACAGCACAACAGTCTAATAATTAACAGAATCTGAACTTTAACGCCTTTCTAAATGTTCAAAATGCCTTCACCACAGAAATCAACCACTAAAATAGATGGAGTGTGAACGTATGGTGTGGTGTTTTGGGAGACAAAATTATTGGTCCCTTTATTTTTAATGGACATTTGAATAGTGAAACATATTTAAATTTTTTACAAAATGGACTGCCAGAACTAATGGAAGATGTTTCGTTGGAAACAAGAAGACAAATGTGGTACTAGCATGATGGATGCCCTGCCCACTTCTCGCAGGTGGTTCGAAACTTCTTGGATGCTTCGTTTCCAAATCGTTGGATAGGACGGGGTAGCTTATTTTCGTGGCCGGCGCGCTCACCGGATTTGACAGTCCTCGATTTTTACTTGTGGGGAAGACTAAAAGACCTTGTTTTTCAAACTCGTCCTACCACACGAGAAAACATGATTGAAATAATTCAAAAGTTTTTAGCCGTTTTTAGTACTCGTCGAAAAATAAATCTTTGCATTTCTAAGGATGGAAGGCATTTTGAATATTTAGAAAGGCGTTAAAGTTCAGATTCTGTTAATTATTAGACTGTTGTGCTGTTAATTTTATTTGACTGTTGTTATTATTATTATCTTCGTTGTTGGCCCGTTGGCCTTTAAACACGCTCCAAATTAATATGGCACGAAGAATTTGGACCAGTCCTAAGCCTGGGTAAAGTGTGAAGGAAGGCAACATTAGATTAATATTTTTTTTAACTTAATGCAGGTAGTAGTGAAATAACTGATTTTTTCAGAAAAATCGAAATATCTCTTGACATGTCAGAGATATCGATTTCGGGTTTTCACTGGATGTTTCCTCTTTAAATTACCTTTCTAGCCATGTAAAAGCTGTACCATTCCATTTGAAAAAACGGAACAAAACTTCAAAAAAACTATTGTTGAATGTAACGCCACCTCGCGGTTTCATTTATAAACTAAATAATTTCAGCAATTGCCTTTTAAATGAATCCAAATTGAGGAAAATCGGTTTAGGCAAACGGACATTAGACGACTTTTTATCTCAATAGGTAAAACTCTCTCCCCCCCTCTATTCGTGAAATTACGAATTATAACTGAGAATGTTTCTTACTCGGTTAACACTTGAAAATACACACAAAAAAAATATTTTTAGAAATGTTTAGCTCGTCACGCCCTCTTGCGGTCGTTTTAGAAGCTTAAAAATATTTTTGGTGAATTTCTCATGATCATTTTTAGTACAATTTTTTTTTCCCCAAAGCTGTGGGATAAATAGTTTTCAAGATACGGTCGCGATCCAACCTTAATGGGACACCTGGTATATATTTGTAATGTTGGTTTTCAAAAATAATGAAAAATGTTAAATATTGAATAACCAAAAGATATTTTCTAGTTTTGTAATTATATTTGAGCAAAAAACAATATAAATCATCATTAGAAAAAGAAAACACATACATACTGTTTAAATTGCTAATTTTACCATAAAAAAATACGCTGTTAAATATACATAATAAATGTTCCCCAACTAGGATAATTTATTATTGTAGATTATAATATCTAAACTACATTAATAATCAATTCAGAATAAAAACAATTACTACACAAAATTATATACATATTTGATTGAAATTTCCAATACTTTTAAAAGCCCACCGATTCTTCAAACCACCACACTAAACTCAATTAACAATATTTTCAAAAAAAATCCACCCATACTACTATTGTTTTAATTATAGTTTTCAGTATTTTTAAAACGATGGCGATTTTTCGCCTTACATGTTTTACAAACCACCACATTGACTCTTAATATTTGCAAATATGAATAAATCTGGCTGTCAACTAACTCTAATTGCATCACCAGCCAGAGATTTCCCAAATAAGAGAAGGCACTGTTTTGAGTGGAAAACTTTTATAGTCGAAGTGTGGGACTCTCCTGTTAATATCTACCCACTAGAAAACCACTATGTAGCACAACATATCCTGGAACCACTGTCAGCCTACAATCATTTTTCAATGCCTATAATAAATTTCTAACCTATGTTTAAACAAACCTTGTCAAATAAATATGTTCAATTAATAGATGAAATGTACCAAAATCCTGAAAAACACTAAATAGTTTAACTGTTTTGTTTTATTTAGAATATAAATATACATTCTCTTTACTTTTTGTTGGTTTGCTTTTCTATTTTTTGTATACTCTTTTAGATGTTTGTTTTGTTTCCATGGAAAACTCCAGTCTTTAATTTAACTAGTTGATGTTCAACCAACTGATCACACAAATTTCTGTACTCTTTAGCCATCTACAAATTAGATTATCCTGTAAAACTTTCATAAGTATAAGATTTCATTACTATCCTCTATTGTGTTGCTAAATGTTGATTTTTTGCGAACACACAGGAATATTCCTTCTTATAAATTTGGCACGTTAATTTGTTTTCCCTACCTGAATTAAATAATATAAATAAAAGTATAAAAACGAATGCAAAAAACAAAAGGAACCCTAATCTGATTTAATTCTGAACTTATCTTTGAGCCTCCATATCTTATATAAAGATATATGAGTATAACGTCGAAAACAGCAATGATAGCCTAAATAACGATTAAAAGCAAATATATATTTACAAATCGATAGTAAACCAACAAATGCAATCAAATATATAGGTTAAACCTATTGGCCTTCGGTTAACGGTATTGGCTTTCGGTACAATTGTGAGGTCACAATGGTTCCGTTTTTTTTTCGGAAATTGTCGACTTGTCATCGGTACTAGGAATTATAAGGAAAAAAATTAAAATTAAAATAGTTTTGTTATAAAACTTATATATGATCTTTCCATTTATAACAAAAAAAAAAAAATTCAAAAACCCAATTACCTGCCGTAAGAAATAAAACAGCTGTAAACAGAGGGAAAATAGTCATGATGGTTTCCAACCTTTGTCTGAAGATGGCACGATAAGAAGAAGAAGGGAATGATTCAAGGGTCATGAGACAAAGTCCACATCCGCAAAAGTGTAATTAATCGTCTTGCCTCTGGTTTCAAGGAACAGATGACGTGGCCGAAGGACATATAAGTAACACTAATCAGTTCCAAGAAAATTTTCTTGGACTAGAGTATTTACCGGACCGCAATCTTACAACATCGTAGATATCAAATCGGCTGCGTACCACACATCAGGTGGTAGTTAGTAACCAAACCATCAGAAATAGACTCAATGAGGAGAAGACTTCATGCTTTTAGACCTGTGAGAGTGCCTGTATTATGTAGAGGAAATCGTGTTAATATACTTCAGTAGGCTATAGAACGTGCAAACTAGTGAAAGCACGACTGAGCCCCATTTTGTTTTTTGATGAGTCTCGATTTCGACTAATCCCACATACACGTAGAACAAGAATATGGAGATGATCTGAAAGCCCAGAAAGTTTGCCAATAGTTCAGGAAGTTCACAGGTGGGAGTGTAAAGATTTGTGATGGTATCACCATTGGTAAAAACTGATCTCGTTTAGTTGGAACAATGTTTAAATGCAATTAACTACGGTCATATCTGAAGATCACTTGAATATCTTGAAAATCACGAAGTTGAGGTTTTATCATAGTCTGCCTGCGCAATCACTAGATCTCAACCCTATAGAACATTTATGGGACATGTTAGAAAGACGGGTTTTAAGGCATAATGTTGCCTTTATTAGGCGAAAATAACTTTTATAAGTGTTTTTTAACTGAAATGGAATGAAACAGAGCAAAATGACATTTATAATTTAATATCGAGTATGCCTCGAAGGTGCAGGGTAGTTAAACAACCGAGGAGATCATTCATTAGTCCAAAAACCACCAATTATAACTCCTATCCTATATAATCCTAATAATCCTATATAATCCTAAATATTAAAAAAATTTAATTAATATTCATTGTTGGAAATATCTTATGTTTTCACGTTTTTTGCAAATGTTATAATATTTATTCGTGCGGTTTTGGAGTAACGTTTTTACATTAAAAAAACTGTATTTCTGATAAAATTTTGAAGTAATAATCAAACATTGATTTGCAGTTAATGTTTTATTTGTTATCGCTTAGATTAATTTGATATGTGTATAATTCCGACAAAAAGGATTCAGTCTGGGTGAGCCGGTCCCGAAAAATAATGCGAACGAATTTATTTGTCATTTCACTGGTTATCATATTAGTGTAAAAATTAAAACCAACTATTTGTGAATAATACCATGCAACAATAATGCTTATCTGGCAAATCCCCCCCCCCCCCCCCCCCCGGGCATCAATTAGCTTAATGAGGTTCAAAGTTTGTAGTCCTCAGTATTACCCATTAGCTGCTCGAGGTTGATCCGATTAGAGGCGAAGATTGAAGAAGGTCAAAACTCACTGACGGGCTGTAGCTCCACAGAATGAAGTATTATGTGATTTGTCCAACTGTGCAAAATAAGCGGTGGTCTCAGCTTTGACCTCATCATTTGATGTGCATCTTCTTAAGGTGGTAATTTAATAATGGTAAATGGTAATAAATATGGTAATTTTATATTCCGGTAGAGGAATAATTAGTACTAGGAATAACCTGTGAATTAACGACGTCAACCATATATCATGATAACGACATAACAGCTTATCGACTTGAGCTTTTGATACCCCGAGGTGCCAGACCAAGCAGTTTAATGGAACTGTTAATTGTATACAAAGGAAATGGTTTATGGTTTTTGTTCATAAATAGAAAAAAATACTACAGGTTCTTTAAAAGAAATTAACACTATACATAACGTAAAATATTATTCCAATTAGTGCTGCCTAAGCACCAAGCTTGATTATTTTGACGAATTAATTTGCACTTTAAGCACTAATGATACAAACAATTAAGCACTAATGATACAAACTATTTCTAATTGTTGTTGATGATAAATGATCTACTAATCATTTAAACTAATATACATGTATTTTACACAAAGAATTATCGAGTCTGGGGAATACGAGGTATCTAAATAATGCGACTAATGTCATAGCGCTCGATCTGGCAACACTCTTGGCTTCCCCTTTGGAGGCCAGGTGGGCTAACATCTGATGTATCTTAGCACTAGTTTGAACTTCCTAAAATCATGTTGTGATCCGTAACATTTCTTTATGTGAGCTGGATTTATCTAATGCGGTTTGAAAATGACATGGACAGCAATTTCGAGCAACGGGCGGATTGAAAATGGCACTCATTACTGGTGACAAGTCTTGGATTTTTTAAACTTGCCAACGCATATTTTCCGAAAGCAAAACCAAAACCAAAATTAACACCTAATATCTTAATCAGATCCATATTTATACAAGTAACACAGGAACAACATTACGAAAAAAAATCAGGCCATGTCGATCATTACTTGAGCTACTTCCAGGTTTGGGCATATGCATAAGCAAGCCTAGTTCTGATTTGAAGAACTTTTCAAGAAATGTAACGTAATCAAACCGAAATTGTAGTGCTGACTATTGGTACTCATTACCCTGTACTTGGTGCGATTCGCCCGAATAAATATTTTTAAATGTTGGTTTACAAATATAATACCTTTGATTAGACGTATGACTCAAAAGTATCTAGTTAACTTATAATTTACATAAGTAGCTTTTCTCTTTCATGTACGTTCGCGAACTTTTTTTTTCAAAATATGTTTTACCCGGTTGCTGTAAGTAACGGAGAAGAAGAACAAAGGTATCCAATTAGATTTATAACATCGCGCTTACCAGAAGAGCAGAAGGACATCTCTGTGGCTAAAACCAATTCTGCGGAACTGTAAGACATCGTTTCCTTTTCTTTGCAATCTTGCAATCGAAAATCGCAATCTTTTCTTTGCAATCACTGCAATCAGAAAAGGCTTCTCAATATTTTCTAGCCCTTATGAAGTGGAAAGTACTTCCTGTTTATGTAACGAAAATTTCCAATCGTATTTCATAATCGTTTGAATTGATTTTTTCGAGAAAAAATAGTTTTTGTTCGATGACATTTGTTGCAACGCTTATATATATATATATATATATATATATATATATATATATATATATATATATATATATATATATATATATATATATATATATATATATATATATATATATATATATATAGTGAACAATCCCGAATGTTTTTTCTCTCTTTAGTTGCAATAACGTTCAGGTAAAAAATATACTGAAGTGATCTTTTACGAGATCCAGTAGTGCAGTAGTTTTATCTTTTTAGACATATTCTAGATAATGCATAGTGAGAAGGGTCTGGACAAAACGTCACGTAAGAACTGAAGGTTAACTTGGATTAAAATCAAGCATCAATGACGATATCACGACACTTATAAAAGCATGCAAAGCCTTAATTCATGTACGAGTATCAAGATCATTTCGGTCCAATCTTCACAACTAACTGTCATTCATTATCTATAACTTTTGACTTGTTGATCATCGCCATCATCAGTGCAGAATGAAGGCCTCTTCAACATGCTTCCAACTTTCGCAGTCCTGAGTTTTCCTTTGGCATTCGGGTCCAATATACTTAACGATGTCATCAATCCATCGTGTTTTCGGTATTCGTGGACGTTTGCGATCAAGAGGTGTATCCTCTACAGGATTACCTCGATCCATCTGTTCTCCCATCGCCTCGCCATATGGCCTTCTCATCTCATCTCAATTTTAATTCCTTTACTATTTCAATTATGTAACATATTTTTGTTTGTTCCCTGATCCATGTGTGGGGCTTTCTTTCCTGTTTGGTAATGCCAAGCATACATCTTTCGTTTCCATATTCCATTCTTGCATACATATTTTCCTTTTCCAGGTTTTATATATTTTACCAAAAATTTATTTAAATCGAGCTTCGGTTTCTGAGCTCAATTTTTATATTAGTATATACAACAAATGAGTTTATTATAATTATTAAAATTGTTTAAGTGTGGGAAATTACACAATCTTATTTCATTCAAATACCTAATTTTTACAGGTACCACTCGTTGAAATTGATTAGATGATAATTGAGATCTCGATAATAGTAAAATATATACTATTGAATAATAGTAGTAATATAAGTTTGTAATATAACAAACCTTAGAAATATATAGGGTGTTAATAATTAGTTATCCAATAAAAAATTCCGATTATACTATAGTCTATTACTGCAAACTTATTTGATTATTTTATTGATTAAAATTTAATCATCAGAAAAATTTTCAAAAAGTGGTTTGGTGTTTCTCCAAAACCCCCTCACTGGTTTCAATAGAAGAATTGATCTATTTTATTGATGTTCGTGCTCTTTCGAGTTGCAGTACTTTTTATATTCTTTAAAGGTATTATACTTTTAAAATATGACATTGAGAGCAAATGAAGGTATATGATATCATTGGAAGAGTAAAGGAATTGAAATGGTGATGGACCGACCATATAGCGAGAGAATGGGAAGATAGATCGACCAAAGCAATCCGGGGCTGGATACCGCTTGATCATAATCATCCACGAAGAAGACCGAAAGTACGATAGAATGATGACATCACCAAGTTTATTGAACTCGAATAGCAGAAAAGAGCTGAGGACCGCGCGAGTTGACAATTTTCATTTATTATTTATCATTGTCAAGTCCTTCTGTCCCTCTTTGTAATACACCTTTCCATTCTCCTTTATGCTACGCGAAGTTCTTAAACTGATTGTGATGTGAGTGGCAATGTTTCATCATTGCTTCAAGGTCTTAACGAACAGGGAGCATTGATTATTCAAGTCGTTGCGCTCGGTCTTATAGCCGCAGATTGTATCGGGGTAGTTCGGGACTATTCTCAGCGATCGGCAACGCTGTCGAGCGTCCGATTTTTCTTCCTCGCCGCCACGTTGGCGCGTTTCTTGTTTTTTCAGAAGGGGTTTCCATACTTTTGAAATGTTGTGAGCGTCATTTCGCGTATTTAGCTCACCCCTTTCTTCTGTTTCAAGAACTTCTGTGTTTGTTCAGACCTTGTAGTTTTCAATATTCGCTATTTATTTGGCTCCTTCAAAATTGATTTTATGTCCTGTTTGTAGATTGTGTTGGGACAGAGCGGAAGTGGTTTGTTTGTTTTTTACTTTGTTTTTTTGTTCTTGTATTCTGGCTGAGATTTGTCTGTTTGTTTATCCTATGTATGGTATGTTGCAGTCGGAACAAGATATGCTATATACCCTATGATTTTCCAGACTAACTTTGTCCTTGGGGGTTTTTTTAGGATGTTTGCGACAGTTTTGTGCGGCTTGTAGGCTGTTCTGATCTTATGTTTCCTTAGTAGTCTGCCTACCCAGTCAGTGATTCCTTTTACGTATGGTAGCAGGATCTTTGGTTCATGATCCTCTATTATTCTTCGTGTTTAGGTTTCCTAACGGGAATGGCCTTCCTGATACAATTTTCTGAATATCCATTTTGTCTAAGTGCTGTGTCTTGGTAGTACCTCCCTTCGTGTAACTGGTGGAGTTGGTTTTCTATATACTGAGTATTCGAGAGTCCCAGAAAGTTGTCTTGTGATGAGGAGATCCAAAAACGGCAGTTTCTTATCCTATTCGACTTCCAGTGTGAACTGTATTCTGGGATGGATTTCGTTTAATTGTGTTAGAAAGTTGCTTAAATGTTCGTCTCCGTGAGACCATATTATAAAGATATCATCTACTTAGCGTTTCCAAACTTTAGGTTTTAAAAGAGCGCTGGTCAATGTCTTTGTTTCCAAGTCTGTCATGAACAGGTTGGCTATTACGGGTGATACAGATGATCCCATTGGGGCACCGTCGGTCTGTCTGTAGATCTGCTGGTTTAAGGAAAAATATGTATTCTTCAAGCAGTGTTCGGAGAGTTTCCCCACGTATGGTGGAAAGTCTTCGTTCGTCGAAATTAGGTCCAGAGTCTCGTCTATGGGGATACTTGGATATAGTCAGACATGTCCAGGCTTGCTAGTATGTCTGTATTCTCTAGTTGGAAATCTTTAATTATCCTTATGAAATGTTCTGAGTTTTGAACATAGGGCTCGGCAAGTTTGACGCTTGGTTGCATGATACTTGCTAGATATTTTTCCAAATGTGTTGAAGAGCCGAAGGCACTTACTATGAGCCTTAATGGGATTTCTGGTTTATGTATTTTGGGTAGACCGCAAAGTTTAGGACACCTGCTTGATTTTTCCCTTGGAATTATTCTTCGTTCTCGTTCTAGTTTCCATTTTGCTTTTGGTTGTTTTTTCTAGATAGTTTGTTGAATCTTTATTCACTGCTAGAAACGCGGCAACATTGCGGCGAGGAAGAAAAATCAATAAACGGACACAGCGTTGCCAAGCGCAGCGAATAGTCCCGAACTACCCCGAAACAATCTGCGCAGTCGTCGGCCGGCTATAAGACCGAGCGCGACAACCCGTGCTCGTCAGTTGGACTCCTCAGTTGAAGCGGACAACACTTGAAAATGCCAAATGAGATTTTGGCGAAACGTCGTGACTCTTCACATAATGAACGGATCGATACCCGGAATGGTTTAGAAACATTATCTACCATCCGTGAAAATATTAGATGATTGGATTGGATGGAATTGCATAGCATTATTGGCAGAAGCATTAAATGTTGCCCAATCAACCATTTTCGAACTTCTGTGAATTGGGAAAGATCCAGAAGGAAGGAAAATGGGTTCCATATGAATTGAAGGAAGAGACCTTGAAAGGCGAGAAACAGCTTGTGAAATTTTGCTTACCAGATAAAAAAGAAAAGGTTTTTTGCATCGAGTTATGACAGGTGTTGAAAAGTGGATCTATTTTGACAGCCCAAAGCGCAAAAAATCATAGGTAAACCCCTGCCAGCCTTCAACACCACAACCAATACGCAATATACATGGAAAAAAGGCTTTGGTGTGTATTTGGTGGGATAGTAGATGAGCTGTATATTACGAACTGCTGAAACCTGGGGAAACGATTACCGGCGATCGATACCGATAACAATTTATAAAATTGAACCAAGCAATGAAGAAAAAATGACCAGAATACGCCCAAAGACGCGATAAAGTAATTTTTCAACATAACAATGCTCGGTCCCATGTTGCAAAATATGTAAAAAAACTATTTGGAAAACGTTAAATGGGACATACTACCCCACCCGCCGTATTCACGGAACTTAGCCTCTTCGAACTACCATCCATGCGGCACGGACTTGTAGAACAACACTTGTATTCTTACGAAGAAGTGAAAATTTGGCTTGATGAATGGTTGGCTTCAAAAAACCAAAAGTTTTTTTGGCGCGGAATTCATTCTTTGACAGAAAGATGGGAAAAAGTAATAGCTAACGATGACCAATGGGGGACTTTGGGAATTAATGATGCTCTTACAGTACTTGTACGAATTGTTTCCAGTTATATTTAACTGGACATTTGAACTTAAATGATGACCGTTCGGAACACTTCTGGAAGAGCTGCTAAAGTTCGGAGTAACACCCCAACTCATTTCACAACATTTACACAAGCTAGATAAATTCAAAATGAGAATTGTTGGGTTCCCTATAAATTCATAACTGAGAATAAGTATAGAATCTTTAATGTTGTATCATTACTCGTCAGAATCAAGGAAAACAACTCCATGCACAATATTGAAATTGCGAAAAGTGGATCTTCTATAATAATCTAAAGAGGCGAAAATCGTAGATTAATCCTGGCGGGCCATCAAGTAACGTAAAACTAAATAACCACGCTAAAAAGGTGTTGCTGTGTACTACCTTGATTAAAGAGTTACCGAAATGACCAACGTGTGCCGTAGTCAGTCAGTCGATTAGAGTTCTGTTTTTTTTGCTAAGTTGCCACATCTGTCATCGACGTTCCCACCCCATTTCAACGTCATAGCCTGACATTTGCAAAAGTTACGCCGTCTTGAGTATATCTGCCTCTGGGCGTGTTTTCGATTTTTACAATTTTAAAAATGGAATTGCGTTTGCAACAACGAGTTTGTATTAAAAACGGATTCAGAGGTGCGAGAACCTTGGAAAGGTTCTTGGAAGGAACCTTGAAAATCGAAGACTGCTCTGATGGCCATACCCAAACTGAGTATAAAAAATGTTTCGAGGATTGAATCAAGCGCTTGGCATAAGTACGTTACATGTAAGTCCATGGGGAGTAGTTTGAAGGGAACAATATCAATTTTGATGAATAAAATTATATTTTGTATTCTCTGAATAAATTCCGGGAACTTTTTGATCAAGGTGGTATATGGTGGGATCAGCTGAGCACCGTGCATCATGAGTTGAGCAGCAATCAATTTGTGTTTGTGGCGCTCTGGAGGATAAAAAACCTTATACTGGCAAGGGAAGCCATTTTGCTTTGGGGCAACGCATCACAAACGATCACCGAGTTGGGCTAGGAGATGTTATCGCACCCGGTGAATTCTCCAGATTGTAGATATAGAAGGTCCCTGTCACTTTATCTAGTTGATACCTGCTTCACATCTCTTGAGGAAGTCGAAAAAAGCCTCTATAACTTTTTCACTTCAAAACAAAGTTTTTTTTCGACATGGAATTATACAGGTGCCTGAAAGGTGACAAAAATATCTACAAAATGACGGAGATTAGGAAGATTGAGTTTGGAAGATTAAGTTTATATTACTTTTTTCCATACATAAATGTAAATAGTAGTGAAAAGGCCGAGAATTAAGTTAATGACCTAATATACAGGGTGCGGCTGTCAATATCGCATATTTGAAAGCGTTCACGTGGCCAGGGAAGTGGGCGGGGCCAGTTGCTTAGGTCACCGCTGTGTTCACTAGGTCGAAGCATTTCAGTTACCATGGAACACTGGCCAAAACAACAACGAATGTTCGCCGTGAAGTCATTTTATCAAACCGGTTACAGCTGCTCGGCGTCATTTTCGTACGTATTTTGGTATTCATCGTAATCGCGCAGTTCCCTAAATTAATTCGATTAAGTTGTGGGTTGAAAACTTTGAGAACGCTGGAGAAACCACACACAGGAGAGGTGGTAGTGCGAAAAGAGTGCTGGCCAGCACGTCGAGAAAGCGTTGCGCTCGGAATTTCAGACAGTCCAACGGATTTTGAGGTTTGATCTTCACCATCACCCCTATAAAATCCAAATGGTTCAGGCCATCAATGAAAACGATGCTGTTATTCGACGGCTTTTTTGGGAAAGATTCTTGAAAATGACTGGAAAATCCGGGTATCGTCCACAACCTTTGGATGACGCATTTACACCTGTCCGATTTTGTAAACAGGCAACATTTAAGGTACCGCAGTTGCGACAACCCTCACCAACTCCATCAAAAACGTCTTCATTCGGCCAAGGTCACGGTTTGGTACGCGATTTCCTCATCAGGAATCATAAGCTCCTTTTTTTAAGATGATGGATGAGCAGAAACTGTTAATTCTGTACGGTATTCTGAAATGTAGCATTATGAAGTCAACTATGCAACATTATTCCAACAAGATGGGGCCACAAGCCACTCAGCTCGGATAAGCATGTCCATCTCAACAACGTTTTCCCAAACTGGGTGATGTCCTGGAATGTAGACTTTCCTTTCCCTCCTCGATCAGCGGACCTTACATCGTGTGATTATTTCTTCCGGGGTTACCTTAAGAATAAAGTGTACGAACACCTAAAGTGTACGACCTCGTATACTTGAACAACTCAAAACAACAATCCAGCAAGAACTTGATAGTATTCCTCAACAAATGTTGCGTGACGTGATGGAAAATTTCAGGAAGCGCTTGCACTAATGTATCAACCGCGATGGACACCATCTAACTGATGTTATCTTTAAAAAGTAAACTTGTTTCTTAAATGCTATTTGACGTAGAATAAGTTGATGTCAATAAAATTATGAAAAATTCGATACTTTTTTTCGCGGCCGCACCCTGTATGAATGTTACACCTTTTTGTACCCTAGTATAATTCACTTTGTTTTGGTTTATTATTGTTTTATTATTTCCTTCTAAAATATCATTACCTTCCTCATCATAGTTTTTTTTAACAAATCAATATGCTTTTCATGGTCGGATAGATTATCAGAAAAATTATTTATTTATTGTTCGGTGATGAGTTGAAAAAGAATAAAATTTATTTTATAGGATCAGTTTGTACACATTAAACAGGAATCGATTGAAGAAACTAAAAAATCTTAAATTATTTAAGAAATGAAATGTAACGTAGCAGCTATAAAAAATGATTTCCAAATGAGGTATTTTATTACTTAAAATATTGCACAAATACCATTTTACAATAGTACTTATAAAAGAAACTTTTGCTTTAGAAGTTGTATTAATCCCGTAAGGTCAGACATTCAATATGGTGAAAGTTATATTATTTGCATATAATTAAGTTCATAACAATCTTTTACTAGGCTAATTGAAAACTTCGCGGAGCGCCATCTATAGAGTAGTAAAGGAACTATAAAATCTACTACATTTTGATGTATCATCCTTCATATGGTCATATGTGAAGTTTCAAGTCGATCTGTCAATTCATTTGTACAAAAACAGAAGCTTAAACGTATCAGTGATATTTTTTAAAATGGAAAATATTGAAAATCGTGTATTGATTAAATTCTTTGTAAAAAATGGTTTAAAAGAATGGAAATTCATAGTGAAATGGTAAATGTATTAGAGGAGTCTGCTTCTTCAAAAACAATGATTTGTAAGGTGGCAGGTGAGTTTCAACGTCGTACAAGCCTGGATGAAAATCTTCGTTCTGGACGTCCAATAAGTGCAACTACTTAACAAATAATTAATTATTTACATGATATGGATGACAAACAATTGACTTTGAGTGAAATTCCTAAGGCCATAAACATCTCAACTGAACGGGTGTTTTTAAAAAGGAATTGGGGTTGCAAAAGCTATGTGCAAGATGGGTGCCGCATTTGTTAATTTCTGATCAAAAACGACTTCGAGTAAAACTTTCTAACCAACATTTGGATCTTTTTCGAACGAATAAAACATATTTTAAACGTCGTTTTGTAACTATGAATGAAACTTGGATTTACCACTATGATCCTGAACTGTCAAAATCGAGCAAAAAAGGTTATGGCATCAATTTTTTGGGATGTAAAGGCATTTTATTTATTGATTACCTTCAAACTGGTAAAACAATAACAGGACAGTATTACTACTCAAACCTGTTGGATCAATTCGATGCAAAAATTCATGGGAAAAGGCCTACCTGGCTTAGCAGAAAAAAAAATCATCACGACAACCTCGGCTCGCAGAGGTGTTCTTGCAATGGCCAAATTGAAGGAGTTGAGGACACTACGAATGTTGAGAATGAGAGTGAAGGACACTACGAATTGTTAGAGCATCATCAAACTGACATTCATCAAATGAAGAAGTTATAGCAGCCGTAGATGAGTATTTTGAAGGACCTCCAGAAAATCACTTCAGAGATGGAATAAATGAACTGGAGAACCGCTGGAACAAATGTATTGAGCTTCAAGGAGAATATACGGAAGAATAAAGTAATTTTTTTAACTATAAACTTATTTTATCACTTCCGCTCCGCGAACTCTTCAGTTAGCCTAGTATGTAACGAAAAATAATAAAGAATATTTCATGTCGACAATAAAACACATTTTATAGTCAATTTTTTCATTTATCTTCGATATAATTTCATTTTAACTCGATACACACACTTCATTCCTTTTTTTCAACATGTCTTGTATCGGGTTTTGTCAAATCCTCAAAATATGCGTTTTTTGCTTATGACTTTCATCATTCGATGAAAATATAACTGATCCCAGCTGACTGTTTTCTTTTTGGTTCATTTTGGCCACGTTTAAGCCACCGTTCAAATTGCTTTCTAAATTCAGTAATTGTTAATTGCAATCCAGACATTACTATGAAATGGTTGTACATTTGCGTTTCCTTTATAATTTTATCAATTGAGTGAACTCAGTACGCATCTTCTTTTCTTAAGGGGTAACACCATTATAATAAGCTAAAAATGGACTTTTTGATCATTTTCTTTTTTGATAGGAGAAAAGGTAATAAGATAATATTTAAGGAAGTTATTAGGCATATATTTAAGTATAATACTAAAAATTATTATCAAAAAATATTCAAAAATGAGCCAGGTCGAATTTAAGGCGCTCTACGACACACAGTGTAACTGGTGCAAATTTGAATCTGGAAAAAAATCACTTAATCTACATGTTTATAAATTTTTAAGATTTTTAAAATTTGATTTTTGTGCGATTATCCAGTATCTAAAGAAAATTTTTTAAATTTTCGACAAAAAAATGGCAATTATTTCTTAATAAATAATGTTTAAATTAACTTATCGAAAATTCCGTACGTATTTTGCATGAAAAGAATGAAAATTGTTGGAGTTATGTTGCGTGTCGTTTTGAAAAGTCATGTTTCGGGAAAAACGCTTTTAAAGTTTTGAAATGTGTATTATGGATTTGAAAAAATGAAAAATCCGACTTTAAAAATGTTTACCATTAATCTGCTAGCCCTTTTGGCTTTCAACTGCGATTATTATGAAAAACATTTGTGCAACCATGTTTAACTTTACCAACCCAAACACTAATTGAATTAGATTCAAATAGATATAATTAATTGCACTATGAATTTCAAATTTATCAATTCTTCACAAAATGCAGAAATGTCAGTCAATTCACGTGCTGGTTAAATACGAATCCAAAAGACATATCGCCTTGAATATTTAAATGGAAGGTAATAAAAATTACCTTTTTGAAATAACGTATTGTTTACCTCACTGTAACGTGATCTAGTGTCAATAAATGTTATAGATATCTCTTGTAGGTTTTCCTTCCTAGATTTTTAAAGTCGGTTTCTTTTTAGACAATCTGTGAATGTCAATAACAGAACAGTACTTTCTTCGAACGATCTGTGCTTTCTTAGGCAGATAAAATGACATGAACAACCTCATTCTAAAAGTATCCACCATAAACTGAAAATGCATGAAGCTATAAAAGAAAAAAAAATGGAAAAAATAGAGCCCAGACATTATCTTTCATCAAAATAATCTCCCAGATCGTAGAGTTGCGTTGCAATTTTTTCCCTAAACTGAAGGAATGTTTCCAGGAAACTCAGTTTACAGGAAACAAAGATGTACACATTTGCTTTGGTCATTTTTTTTGTAAAGGCATCCATCCCCTGGTGGTTTTTAAATCATCAAGCTTTTAGAATCTTTTATTTGACAATATTTGTATACTCTCCCCTAGTTTTGTGTTCTAACTCTGGTGTTAAATGTAAACAACTATCCGATACGTTCCAAATTTTAAGAATGCGTGTATTAGCGCTGAGCGAGCCTTGCAGTAATAGTGGCCACTTATAGAATGCTGATAATAATAAAACGAGACTAATTGATAACCAGCCACTGATAAAAGATGGATTTGTCTTGTCAATAGCGACACTATTGTTTGAAATGTTACTTATAGACTGCTGTGTTCAGACTTCTTGTCGTGCCTTCTTCAGGCAAAGGTTGACGCCCATCATAACTATTTTCACCCTGTTTACAGCTGCTCTGAATACTAGTGTGTTCAGTATAGTATAGTTGTGTAGAAAGAGACACGATTCCACAGCACGTACAAATTGAAGTTTGAAGGCGACCCCCCCCCCCCTTTTTTTTTTTTGGTGATGTTTGTTGGCTGAAGGAGTGATAGGACCTTATTTGCAGACGATGGAAATTACTGTGTTACTGTTAATGGTGAACGCTATAGGAATATGCTAACAGAATATCTTAAATATCGACTAAACTCGGAGAGATTTACCACTGAACACTAAATCACTTAATTTCTCACGACGCGCGCTTCGCTAACCATGTTAGCATCATCAGGAGGTGATTCAATCTTAAGAATACCTTTGGCCTGAATTCATAAATATGAATATAAGCAATGCTCTCTTTCAGACAATCGATTTTTTGCAAAACAAGTTTCCTGGGCGCGTAATATCAATTCTTGATCTTAAACGAAACATTCACACCATCATTATTACCTATATTTTAGACATAACTTAAACATTTACTCCTATTTTGAGCTAAGGTTTGTTAATGTTAGTGCACTGCAAAACCTAATATTTTATTGCTATTTATACGTATTATATATATATATATATATATATATATATATATATATATATATATATATATATATATATATATATATATATATATATATATATATTCTTCTTCTATATATTGTGTCAATGTATCGTAGACAGATACACTATTCAACAGCATATTCAAATTGGTTTATAGGTTTCAGCGTATATTTGATTTGTTTTATCACAGAAAAAGGTAAACTTACACATTATTTCGTTTAATGTCAAAATTGAAATTACTAGCACTCTTTTTTTTTCTTTTTTGGGTTTAAAACTCAAAAAATATTAAAAATATCTGTTTTTATGTAAATAAAAAATCACTAAGTAAAAAACAAAACAAAAAACAAACGGAGACAAATTTCTCAGTGATTCTTTTCTGCAATAAATTTGCCTAACGAACAAAATTGTAAAAAATATAAAAATGATCTAAAATAAATAGAAACTTTAGAACGTTAACATTGCGTGAGGTCATCTCCTCCCATTTTCAAAACGAATCTAAAAAATAAATTATATTAATTTCTATATATATTGCAAAGATAGGAAGTACATATATTTTTTGTGTATGTGAATGATACATTGACATTGAAAATAATAATTTTTAATGATAGTTTTAGTGCCTTATTTCTATGGTCTACCAAAAATACACAAAACTAATATACCACTTCGCCCTATAGTTAGTAATATAGATTCCCCATGTTATAATCTAGCAAAATTTGTATTAAACATTTTAAATCCACTTTCAGGTGGAACAAATTCATAGATTAAAAATAATCCAGGTTGTTTAGATAAAATGTTGAACATTAAAATTACAAACCAAAATTGAATATTTAGGTAATGGTTACCAAAATTTAATGGTTAGTTTTGACGTGGTGAATTTATTTACGTACTAATTAACATTGAATACTGTCATCCAAAGAGCCGAGCACCTAAATGTGCCAATTGTAATGAAGCACATCCGGCCAACTATCAAGGATGCATAGTGGCCAAGGAACTTCAAAAGATTAGGAATGACGTAGTTCGCAAACAAGTTAAACATGAAAAGTCCTAATGTGCCAGAACCCACAACTCAGACGATCAAAGCGAAACCAGTAACAAAGCATGTCATGGAGGATAAGACATTCGCCCAAACTACGAGAAGCAGTAAAACCAAACCAAAGAAAAACGATCAGGAGTATGCAACCAGCCATGTTGCAAAAAAATCATGGTGAAACTTGGCCAACAGGAAAGAACCAACAAAATAATTCTAGATAGACTAGACAAACTAGAAAGCGGCAATAAGGGAGCTGCTGCTAATAGGAAGAAGTAATGGACAATTCAATCAAAATAGTAGCCTGGAATACGAATGGGTTGATCCAAAGATCTCATGAGCTCGAAACATTCCCATGGAATGATAGAATTGATGTGCCTACATCAATTGCCTCTGAGATGAGGCGTTCATCTCAGAGGCACACATCACCAAAACAAATTACTGTAAAATAAGAGGATACAAAGTCTATCACACTGCCCGCTCGGACCTACCAGGAAAAGGCGGATCAGCATTGATAATCAAAGAAAACATAAATCACTACATAAATGTTGAATTTGATACCCCTGAGATATAAGCGACAGTTATGATAGTCCAGATGAAATATAAAGACATCACAATTGCTGCAATATATTGCCCAGCAGGAAAGTCACCAAAAGAGGAACATTTTACTTGCTTCTTTAGGTTATTTGGAGATCGCTTCATTATCGAAGGCGACTTCAATGCCAAGCACACCTACTGGGGTTCTATTAACATTAAGACGAAATGAAGACAACTGTACGCAGCTGCAAAGAGAATGGCCTGCCACTTCCAGTCAACAGACAAACCAACGTACTGGCCTACGGATAGAAATAAAGTGCCAAGTTTAGTCGATTTCTTCGTGCTGTGCAACATTGCATCTTCATATATCAGCATTGAAGAAAGCTTTGACTTGGCATCTGACCACTCAGCAGTTGTGCTCTCACTAAGTGAGTACGTAATCACCAAGCAACAGTCCCCGTAATTTATAAACGGGCAAACTGATTGGGATGGATTTCGAATAGATCTTGAACAGAGGGAGAATATATTATCATTCCCCGACACTTTAATATTAAAACAAAACACCTTCTGCAAACAGTTTGCAGAAAACCGACCAACACAGATAGGTATCTCAATTTATTTTCCAATTACTCAAAAGCAATCAAAATAGGAGTAATTAAAAATGTATATGACAGCAAAACTTGTTTGCACCGACAGTGATCCACTACAAAAAGAAACAAATCACATCAAAGACATTTTAATAAAAAACAGTTATCCCACAAATTTCATAGATAAGTCGTTTAAAACTTTTTATACCAGACAAAACAGACAAGTTATTCATAACAATAATAATAACTCTCAAACAATTAACCTCACAATTCCTTACATCCGCGGTATTTCTGACACAATTAAAAGAGTAGGAAATAAATACAACATAAGAACGACATTTAAAACAAAAAATACTCTTAGATTTATATATTAACAAAAACCAAACCAGTTCCTGCGAATGTGGCAAATTTTGTATAGGTGAGGCATCTAGACCGTTAGATGTTAGAATAAAAGAACATAAAAACTTTCTTAGAAAGGGCGATTTTAATAAATCTGGAATATATCAACACGCATGGGAATCGGGACATAAAATCCTCCTCGCCTATATATTTTTTTGTAGTATGTCACTGTCATTAAAAACTATTATTGTCAATGTAAGTATAATTGGCATACACAAAAAATATATTTACTTCCTATATTTGCATTATATATAGAAATTAATATATTTTATTTTTTAGATTCGTTTTGAAAACGGGAGGAGAAGACCTCTCGAAACGTTAACGATCAAAAGTTTGTATTTATTATTATAAATTTTGTTCGTTAGGCAAATATATTGCAGAAAAGAATCACTGAGAAATTTGTCTCCGTTGTTTTTTTTTGTTTTTTTACTCAATGATTCTTTATTTACATAACGGATATTTTTGATATTTTTGAATTTTAGATCGTGATGAAAAACCCAAAAAAGAAAAAAAATTATATATAAACACGCCACAATCATTCAGACATTAATTACTAGCACTAGTTTTTCACACCATAACACGTTTCGAAGTATTCACGCACATCATATTAAGAAACAATGCTTAATTGTTTTATTAAATTAAACATTTGAAATGTCCACTATTTGAGTCTAGCCTTGAGGCAAGCCTGGCATCCTTTTAATCATTTTTGTTTTCTGGCTATCGCTGCCCGTAAATGCGCCTGACCCCTTGGGAATTTTGGAGAGCTTCTCCGTAAATAAGAAGCATATCGTGATATTCGCGTACAGAATACATGTTCGAGTTTTAGTGAAACTTAAATGCATGCACTGACATACACTGAAATCCTTTTTGTCGCCGTTTTAAAATAACACTATTTGTCGTGGTGATCATCTCAATCAATCAATTCAGGCGATGTTGTCCCATCGATTTGCCTGATGTATGGCGTAATTATATATTTTTAAAAAGTTAGTTTATTTATGATATCCAATTAATATTTTCCAAATATGTTTTTACACATGTTTGCTTCGAATAATAATTCTTATCATAACTTTTCGATTGGTGATAATAAACAACTTTGCATTTTTTTTTGCTTGGGAACCCTCGTAAGGAACTTTTTTTAGATAATGTGAAGAATCACGGGTTAAATTTACGACAATTATTTCTGTTGCACCCTGTACATTATTGCAGTAGTTACAGTTGCAATAAATTGATTTAAATTTTAATTCATTAGTTAGAAATTCCATCTAAACTTTAAATTAAAATACTAGGCTAATTGAAAAGTTCGCGAAGCGACACCTATAAAGCAGTAAAAGAACTATATAATCTACTACATTTTGAGGTGTCATCCTTCATTTGAACATATGTGAAGTTACATTGATCTGCCAATTCATTCGTACAAAACAACATCTTAAAGTAAACGTATCAATGTTATTTTTTAAAATGAAATATATTGAAAATCATGCAGTGATTACATTCTTTGTAAAAAAAGGTTTAAAAGCAATTGAAATTCATTCATAGTGAAAAAGTGAATGTATTAGGGGATCTGCTTCTTCAATAACAATAGTTTTTAAGTGGGCAGATGAGTTTCAATGTGGTCATACAAGCCTGGGTGATAATCCTCGTTCTGGACGTCCAATAAGTGCAACTACTGAACAAATAATTAATTCTATACATGATATGGTTATGGATGACAGACAATTGACAGAGTGAAATTGATAAGGCCATTTTTCGTGAGAAAAGACCTGGTTTAACGTAGAAAAAAAACATTTGTTGTCAAGACGATGCACCGGCTCACAAAGATGTTCTTTCAATGGTCAAATTGAAGGAGTTACACTACGAATTATTGTAAGATCCACCATATTCCCCAGATCTGGCCCCCTCTGACTTTCATCAATTCAAAAGCCTCAAAAAATTCTTATCTGGCAAACGTTTTTCATCAAATGAACAAATTGAGTAAGTAGATGGGTATTTTGAAGGACTTCCAGAAAATTACTTCAATTACATATTAAATTGTATAAATAAACCAAAGTAGTCTAATTTCCACTTATATTTTTCTCTAAAACATAACGCGTTTTAATTGTAGCTTCTTCGGATGATTGACAAAGAATACCGAAATGACTAAGAAATACCGAATTCTTTGTCAACTATCCTAAGAAGCTACAGTGTAGCGAAAAAAGCAAAATATAAGTGGACATTAGACAACTTCACCTAAGTTACAGAGTAATTCGATAGTTTGCCCTGTATGCAATGGACTTTCAAAGACGATCTTTATTGCGAACTCCTCTCATATGAAGAGTATCTAGGAGAAGAGGCCAGAACGACGGATAAAGTGTACTGTGAAAATTAACCAAATTGAATGAGAACTCAGTAATATTAAAATAGCTCCCAAGATATTTCCGTATATAAAGTACTTGAAATGGAAAATCATCAAAACTGTTGAATAGGAGAAAACATAAAATGGAGAAGGAAAAGAATCTAATACGAAGGTCCTTATATACTAAGAATAAGTTCTTAGAAAAAGATAGAAAAACAAATTATTTTAAGTAGATTTTTTTTATTTTTCAATATAATCTCTTTTTAGCTCTACCTGTAGACCTGTACACTTCTACAAGCATTTCTCCAACTTTTTTAATCGGTCTAAAAAGAAAAAATTCGGAAGGTCTTCAAAATAGGCATCTGTTTGGGCGATGACCTCCTTCTTGTGGTGAACCGTTGCCCGCTGATCCATTTTTTTAAGTTCGGAAATAAAAAAGGGGGGGCACTGAGGGCCAAATCTGGTGAATGCGGTGGATGTTGTAATAATTCGAACTTTAATTCCATGATTTTGGCCATTGAAACTGTACAGGTGTGCACCCGTGCATTGTTTTAATGGAAGAGATGAAGATTTCTTCACTCAGCCGATGCAAAAAAGACGCATAAAACTCTTCAGTTATTGTTTTTTTTTTTCAAGTAATCGGTATAGATGATTAGGCGTGCATCCCAAAAAAACTGTGGCCAAAAAAACTGTGGCATAATCTTTCCGGCCGATTTCGCCGTCTTCACCTTATTCGGAGACATTTGCCTTCAAAAACCTACTGTTTTGATTCTTCCTTTGTCTCTGGAGTGTAGTAGTGTATCCATGTTTCGTTCCCAGTTATATATCGATGCAGAAAGCTATCAGGATTGCGACGAGAAAGCAACAAAACAGCCTCAGAGTCGTCCATCACACGATTGCGTAAATTCCCCACTGAGAGCAAATGCGGCACCCATCTTGCCATCTTGAATTCTTTTCACACCCAATTTTTCGTGCAAAATTGAAAACACTACACCTTGCGCGCACTTTGATTCATCGATCACTTAAAACCATGTGGATTTTGTCAATCATTTCGGGAGTAGTCACTTCCACTGGACGTTCCGAACGATGTTCATCTTTTATGGATGTCCGGCCACGTCTAATTTACCCAATCATAAGCTCTTGCAAACACAGAATCGGACGTGCCATGAACTTCATCCAACTCAGCTTTGATCTCTTTCGGTGTTAATATGAGTGTTTAATCATCATCCGAAACTCACTTTTTTCCATTTTTCTGAATAAATAAAAGTTTATTGCTTTAATCGACAATAAAAATTAAACCATATGATGAATATAACTGAAACTCTGACAGCTATCTGGCTTACTAAAAACAAACAATTTCCGGTGCTATAATATATATATATATATATATATATATATATATATATATATATATATATATATATATATATATATATATATATATATATATATATTTATTATTTATTATTCACGTATGGGCCCTGGTGGACCACGCGAAGTACAATTAGAGGCGCTTGTTGCTGCTAGCCCTCCTCTGTGCCCATACTGATTTTATTATTTCGCTATGAGCTTGTTTCCTTTCGTCAGACCAAGCTGTTCCAGTCTTCCTACATCCCTCTCTCTGGCCAACCTTCCAAACGTTAACCTTGTGTCTGAAACAGCCTCTATCCTGAATTTCACTTTGTGTAATATTTGCTGATCTTAGGTCCTCTTTAATTGCAGCAATCCATTTAATTATTTCTACTTTAGCTTTACTTCTATTTTCATAAAATTCGACTATTTGTCTAGTTAACCTACTCGGATTCATCCGTTTGATGTGTCCGTAAAACTTAAGTCTTCTTTTTCTCATATCGCTATGTATATCTGTGTATTGTTTGATTTCTTGGTTTTCTCGAAGTCGGTATGTTGTGCTATTTATTTGTTTGGGGCCTAGGATTTTTCTTATGATTTTTCTTTCCTTCTTTTCAATGTCCTCGATGTCCCTCTTTCTATTCAAAATGAGCGTTTCCGCAGCATATAGACATTCTGGCTTAATAACTGTGTTGTAATGTCTCAGTTTTGTGTTTTTAGATAGGCATTTTTTGTTGTAAATGTTTTGTGTAAATCTCAATGCCGTTTCCATTTTTTGACATCTACCCTTATTGGCCGCTTTTTCCAACCGATTTTCCATGATTATTTCACCCAAATATTTGAATTGAGAGACTCGTCTGTTGTTACCATATTTTGTTTTTAGAAATGGCGTTTTTAGTCTGTTGCAGGTAATGTATTGTGTCTTTTCAAAGGAAATTTGGAGTCCTACATTTTCTGCTGTTTCTTTTAGGATTTCAATCTGTTTCTGTGCCGTTAATACATCTTGAGCTAAAATTGCTAGATCATCAGCAAATGCCAGACAATCAATTTTGATGTTGGTTCTCCCCAGTTTAATGGGCTGGTCAATATTCAGGGCCGACTTTTTTTCTCGCCACTCCTGTATTACTTTTTCTAGAACACAGTTAAATAAAAGTGGCGAGAGTCCGTCCCCTTGTCTCACTCCAGTTTTAATTTTGAAAGGCTCTGAGATGTCACCCATGAATTTCACTTTTGACCTTGTGTTGGTTTTTGATGTCTTAGAATTAGTTTTTGATGTCTTAGAATCAACTTCAGATTTAGGATCTGTTCAGGGCAGGATCTGCCCGGTCGAAAACCTGCTTGATATTCACCAATGTTAGGTTCTAACTGTCCCTGTGCTCTGTCTAGTAGACATTGAGATAGAATCTTGTAACAAACTGGGAGAAGAGATATCCTTCTATAGTTGTTTACATCCGTTCTATCTCCTTTCTTATGTAGTTGATGGATTAGAGCATCTTTCCAATCTTCCGGAATCCGTTCGGTTCGCCAAACTTCTTGTAGAATTTTGGTTATTTCCCTGATTGTACCTGGACCAGCGGATTTCAAAAGTTCCGCAGTGATTCCATCATCACCAGAAGCTTTGTTATTTTTAAGCCGCTTGATTTGCCTAATTATTTCATCTTCATTCGGTAGTAATGAATCTGGATTTGTTTGTTTAGGCTTTAGTGTTGCTAATTTGTTTAAGGGCTCAGGACAGTTTAGTATTTGTTCAAAATATTTCGCCAGTTCTTTGCAATTATCTTGGTTATTTAGAGCCAATTGTCCGTTTTCCTTTTGGAAGCAAAGACTTTGCGGTTGATAGCCTGTTAATTTAGTTTTAAATGTTTTGTAAACGTTTCGAGTGTTATGTTTTTGGAAATCTTTTTCTATTTCATTAAGTTGATTTTTTTCATATTTTCTTTTAGTTTGTCTAATTAGCTTCGATGTTTCTTTTCTTACTTCCAAAAATATATTATATAGTTTATTGCTGTTTTTTGACTGTTGCAATATTTGAATGCTTCACTTCGGCTTAATACTGCTTGCTCGCAAACTTCATCCCACCACGGATGTTTTCTACGTTTTTGTAAAGGGACCAACTTTAAGGCTGTTTTAATAATTTTTTGTTTCAATTCTTGCCAGTTCTGTGCTGGTTGTTTATCAAGTTCTTCTGTTAGGGTTGGTTTTATTTTCGTTGGGTCAAACTTTGGTATTAGCAGCCGCTTTTGAATAAGTTTTCGAGGTTTTAAGCTAAGTTTGATTCTAGTCAAGTAGTGATCCGTGTCTATATTTGCTCCTTTCCTGACTTGAACATTCAAAATCTCTTTATAATTGGGGTACGAAATGGCAACATGGTCAATTTGAAATTCACCCATGTACGTGTTTGGGCACCTCCAGGTCTTTTGTTTTGATATTTTCTTCTTAAAATGGGTTGACATTATTTTTAGATTAAACTGCGAACATAGTTCAACCAATCTTCTACCATTATGGTTAGTCCATTTATGAGCGGGAAAACTGCCGACTGTTTTCCTGTACTTTTTTTCTTTCCCTAGCTAGGCGTTGAAATCACCCAATAGGATTTTTACATGGTTATTTTTTCAGGATTAGATTAGATTTATTTAGATTTCAGGATTAGGATTAGATTTATTTTCTTCGTTAACTGGGAGGTGTGCATTGATCAATGTATAGTTTTTGTTAGCACACTTAAGGGATAGTGTCATAAGTCGATTATTTACTGGCTGGACATTTGTTATAGAACCAAGGATGTTTCTTGAGACATCGAAAGCAACACCGAGATGTGGTGTATTTTTGAGTATTTTTTTGTCCGTTTTACTTTTAAAAAGTCTGTAGTTGCCGAATTCCAAGGTGTTATCATCTGTCAATCTAGTTTCTTGCAAAGCTAAAATTTTGATTTTTTGCTGATTTAATGTTCGCCCCAATTCGTGTAGTTTTCCTGGACGCAGGAGAGAATTGATATTTACCGTTCCAAAGAAAGTTTTTGTTTTCGGTTTCAGACGTTGGCCAGAGGTCTCCGACTCCCTCTGAAAGATTTTGCGTTTTAGCCCGGACGCCCCAGAATCCGAAAGTCCGGTTGTACCAGCAAAGCTGGCAGAGGATTGTCTACCTCCTGGGGTAATTTCGTAATTACTAGAACGCTTCATCTTGTACTTTGAATTAAAGGTTTGAACCATGACGGTTCAGACGTTAAGACTGGAGGGGTTAGTTCCAGAATTTAAATATCAGCCGCACCACTGGTGAACAGACGCTGACCACTCAGCCGCTTGATACAAGTCAGACGCTAAGTGGATTTAGTTTTTTTTTGCCTTGGTTCGGGGCTGCTTATTTTGAGATATTCGCAGCTATCCATTAATATAATGGAACTTTCACTATCCACCACCCGTGACCCGTCCAGTACCTTAGGCGAGGTATACTGGAATATATATAATATATTATATATATATATATATATATATATATATATATATATATATATATATATATATATATATATATATATATAGGAAATATATATATATATATATATATATATATATATATATATATATATATATATATATATATATATATATATATAATTTTTTTTTTAATTTCAGATAATCAAAGAAAAATTCACGCTAATGACAGGACATTTAATTCCCAATTTAGATATGCTGTAAGTATAGAAAATATTTTGAATCATGTCCTGTGTATGACTGATTATGTTTTAGAGCAATTTTATCAAAACGTCTAAATACTCCATACTGACGTTCCTGCCACTGAACTTGTTCGAACAGTTCCAACGACTGGCCAATTTTTACTTTTTGTGCCTTCTGGTGTTGCAACTCATCCCGGCCATTAGCAGTTTGACGCCGGTAACCACGGCGCTGCCTCTCATTGGTGTCCTAGGTCTAACAGCTGTTAAAGACGCATATGATGACATAGTAAGTATAAATGTTAACTACGTTTGTGTCTTGTACTGTTAATTATTTTACTTAAATATATTTGATATTTTAAATGTTCTCATCAAAACAATGAATGCATAATCCTAAAATATAAAAATGGAAACAATTATGAACGTAACACGTATTTTAATTGTTTTAATAAAATTGATTTTTAATTGTTAATTAACAATAACTACATATTTAAATTTGAATCTGATTTATAGTGTGTTCATATTCATACAATATCTGTCTTGGAGCAGGC
Organism: Cosmopolites sordidus; assembly: GCA_031761425.1. NCBI lineage: Eukaryota > Metazoa > Arthropoda > Insecta > Coleoptera > Curculionidae > Cosmopolites > Cosmopolites sordidus. Next base: position 8,516 of record JARFXV010001341.1, on the reverse strand, counting down.
CTTCGGTCAATCAGTTTTATTGAAAAGACAAACATAAAAGTTGTACAAAGAATTCAAATAATTCCGACAAGTGATTAGGCTGTGAGGGTTTTTTAATTCCCCTAACCTAAATTACCACTTCGTGAACGACGTTAAAGCCACAAAACAAAATTCGCATAAAAAGCTGAAGGTCATGCCGGAAAGTGCCTATAAGAAGTGCTTCCCTGACATAAGTATATCGCATTAAATGGGATTAATTTTGTGTATATTTCTATGAAAATTAAGTATACATAATAATTCCATAACTTTCTATTTCGTGCTTTATAACTGCGTCATGAAGTTAAATTGTGTTTTTTCCATTTTATGGTTTGTGTGTATCACTAAATTCTCAAAACAATATGTTTTGATAAAGCAGACGACAGAATCTCACAAAACCGTAATTAACACCATTGTTATGAATATGTAGCTTTTGACAAACTCTACATTTTGTATTGAAATCAAAGACAAATTATCTTCAAATTACGGGCATCACTTGACTTTTGGGGGAATCCTTGTAACGCTTAAAATATAAAAACTTGTACCAGAAATTTACGGCATGGAATTTTAATCTTTCGGATCGAGAACATTTTTGTCAATCACAAAAATTTAGTAATTAAAACCCTCTGCAACTGAAGCGATAACAGTGTCGTCAAATCATCTATATTATCCTTGCTAAATTCATGATGGGTAAATAAACTCCGTATAAGTTATTCCAGGAAAACAATGAGTAATGATTATATATATATATATATATATATATATATATATATATATATATATATATATATATATATTTGGGTGTCCCGAAATTCAACGTCAAGCGGGTGCTGGGCGAAAGACCAGATTATACCAGTTCTGGCAAAAATAAGAAAAAAAAAAAATCATGTCACCGTGTAAAGTGATAATAGGCATATTTTTGAATATCTTGAAATTCGACACTCTAGGCTATATATTTAGGTATTGTGATCACAAATTCCGCAATTTTTCAGTGTTATTTTTTATAACGTGATCCTAAATAACGATGCTATTAATCGCAGTCACAAATCAAACAACGAACGTTGTTAATTTAGTAAAAAAAAAGTTTCATTGAGTGGTGATTTAAAAAATGTCAGTTAACATTGTCACTTCATCTTTAAAAAAAAAATGTATTGCCCTACCCGCGGCAAGTTATTTCAAAAGATGGGCAATTTAGATTGGATTTCAAAATGATACAACAATTGGCACTTTTCTTTCAACAAAAAATATTAATGAATTTTTTTGCAAAAGGACCACATTTCAAAAAACTCATACCATGATAAAAAAAACCTTTTGGTTGCCTAAAAATCAATTTCGCCAGTGTGCATACATATAAATATATAAATAGCGAAGTCCATTTTTAAGCACACAAAAGTATTTTTTATCATGATATGAGGCTACTGAATTGGTACAAGATAGGGTCGCATTGAGACAAACCTTACAACTATTGACAATATAATATTCTAGGGGTTAAGGACTGGGAGAGAATTACAGACAAGCTCTAACTATAGTTTATTAACAGTTAATTTAAACATAATACTCCGAATACAATTGTAGTAATACGCTTGACTTTAATTATAGCAACGGCATATCTCAGACTCGCATGTTAACAATAGAAAATCCAGCGTGGTACGCAATGGTAAGCTAGTCCAAGAAAAATGGTCGGCAGTCCAGGTAGGCGACATTATCCGCATGGACAACGATACATTCGTGGCTGCCGATCTTCTTCTCCTCACTTCGAGCGAGCCCAACGGCTTGTGCTACATCGAAACGTCAGAACTGGATGGGTAAGTTACTAAAAATCGCATCCATTATAATTATATGTCTCCAATTATATTGAGTTTTCGACTATTTTCTTCTTCGATTTTGTATAATGCACTTTTACACTTTTTTATACTAAACTTTCTGCTAAACTTTTAACAGCTGACACTGTATAATTGATTCATCGTACCCGATACAGAAATGACATTATAGTAGCTGTTGGTCTTCGGCACAACTTCCATTAATGATATTAAAAGTCCAGTGATTTAAATAACCAACAACTTGTCATATAATGAAAGTTTCATTTCTTTAGAAACTTGTATTAATATACTATTAGCAACAGAAATTTTATATAGCTTTAAGATTTTAGGATGCACAATTATTTCTAAATTGGGTTTTTATAGATGATTTTATAGGTAGATTTCTTAGATGGGAAAAAACACACGTAAAACATCATTGTGTCTATAGATGTATGAAGATTTCATGTAAATAGGTCAGGCTGTCAGAGTGTTTATCAATATCTTCGGCCGTCTTTTGCAAATTCGGCAGGTAGTGGAGACATTTTTCTTCAAAAAGATTTTTTTGCACAAGAGTGTGCTCAGCACACCATCCTGACATAATCACGATTCCCTCAGTTTTGAACTTCAAGCCCATAGACCACAAGGAGACCAAATTGCATTACACGAATAAATTGTTGCTAGAAGAACAGCGAGTGGAGGTTATTTACCATGTACTCCCACATTAGCCTCCTACTCTCCTAGGTTTTTTAATCTTATCGTTAACTTGTTTTAGCATAAATTCCGGTACTCTTCGCCACTCTCTGTGCTGCCGAAAACAAAAATACACCCTTGTTTTCTTTATTTATTTTATTTTCGTTATTAATGTTATTGTTATAATTTTGTCTTACGTCATTCGCACTCCCTCTGGGTACAACATTAACACTCCCCTTATCTCAATAGTAATATGATTAAACTCCATTGCGGGCCCTATTTATGTTATCGGAAGACTGGGAAATCTGAAGGCTCTAATTATTATTAAATATAATCTATTGAAATTTTGACTTGCATTGCGTACGTTCTAGAAATATCACAGAGTCTATTAAGGGCCGGTTCTATAATGGATTTAAAAGCCCGTTCTGACACAACGGGCGTTTAAAGTTTTATTCCAAGTATAGCTTATACCTAGTATATTCTTGCATTGTAGAACTGACCCTAAAACGCATTTATAAAGGCTGGAATCGGTTTCTGATAGCGTAAATATGACATATTTTTAAAGAGGATAGATATCAACGGACAAGAAACGAAAACTGTATTGCCTACATCATCATAATGAGAACGAGGTAGTGCAATAATCCAAAACTCTAATCGTAAAATGTCATTTTCCATCATGATAGTACATTCGTAATTGACAACGCCTTTAAAATCGTGTTTCAGGATTTTCTGCGTTTTGGTATTGTAAACTTATAAAAATACCGCAATATTTTATCGAAGGCAATGATCAGGACATAGTGAATTAAATCGGGTAGGGACAAAAACAGGGCTTAATTATTTCGGTTTTATTTGTTGATATTTTTTCACCTATATCGTGCTAATTTTATTATTTTCCACCGAGAAATATCATCTTTAAGGCTACCCTCTTTTTAAATATTGTTAATAATCATATTTTATAATTTGAAAGAAAATTTAGTAATGTATAAAACAATATATTTTTCTCTTTAGTGAAACCAACTTAAAATGTCGCCAGTGTCTAATGGAAACCGCGGAAATTGGTCAAGACGATGCTAAACTCAGCGAATTTAATGGAGAAATTCTCTGCGAGCAGCCTAATAACCTACTTAACAAATTCGAAGGTGTTCTAATATGGAACGGACGAACTTATTCTCTAGATAATGACAAAGTAAGTACCATCAGCAGATTACTCCTTTTGTAACAATATCACATCTTTTTTAGATAATTTTAAGAGGATGTGTACTGAGAAACACAACCTGGTGTTATGGAGTAGTCATTTTCGCTGGTAAAGACACTAAGCTAATGCAGAACAGCGGCAAAAGTAAATTTAAACGGACCAGCATCGATCGTTTGCTAAACTTTTTAATTATAGGGGTAAATATAAAATTATATATTTCAGATCAGATTACAATTTGATATATATATATATATATATATATATATATATATATATATATATATATATATATATATATATATATATATATATATATATATATATATATATATATATATATATATAAATAAAAATATGTTTTCTATTTTCATTTTCATTGATTATTTTTGTACATTACATTTGGTAGATTGTACCGTTGTATTAACATTTGTTACAGAAACAAACTGACAGTACATATAAGAGTTTCACTGGGTCTCATAATCTTAGTAAATACAAAGAATTTTGACACCCTTCGAAACCAACTTGACAAATAAATAAAGAGCCCCTTATTGTCGAAAATACATAAAAGACCCCCTATTAGAATGTTTCATCGCTAATACAGTCAGCTTAATTTTCATCCATATACAGCCTATCATATTTCTGCCATTCTAGAGTTGGAAACAATCTGCGGTATTAACTCAAGTGATAAAACACGCTTGTCAACATTTTATGGAAATATTTGTTTCTTGTGTAATGATTTATAACGCTCTTATTCTTCTGAATCAATGAATATTAATTAATTTCCTTTTAAATGCCTTCCATTAAGCATGAATTATTGGAAATAATTTTCTAGATTTGTACTCATGTGTGTAAATCATTCCGGATATCAATCCATTCGTTCTGTGGAGGGTCACAACGTTTCGCCAAACTATCATTTGGCATTCTCAAGTTTTGTTCGACTGATAGGCTAAGGTTTCCGTGACTGGGTCACTTTAAAACCATTATCTTCTCTTCCTTGGCATTTCCGATACTTGACTGTTCCGATGATCCACTGTTTGACTTTTATAGGCCGGCAATTGCGCAAATCATATCGGGGTAGTTCATTGATGTTCGCGGAGCTCGGTTCCGATTCCGCTATTTCTTTGTTTCCCTCAAAATTGATTTTTTCTCCGGCTTGGAGGTCGTGTCGGAACAGAGCGAAATCGGTTTGTTTGTTTTTTAAGTTGTTTTGATGTTTTTAAACTCTGGCCGAGATCCGTCTCTCCTATATAGTTTGACTTTGCCCTAAGGGTTTTTTTAGGATATTTGCGACAGTTTTATGTGGCTTGTAGACTGTTTTGATCTTGTATCTCCTTAATAATCTGCATATCTTGTCCGTGGTTTCTTTTACGTATATACCAGGACCTTTAGTGCATTTGGTTTTTCTTGTACTGTTATATTCAGACATTTGTACTGCAAATGTCTGAATATTCATTTTGTCTTAGGGTTGTGGAAATGTTTGGTAGTTCCTCCCATTTTGTATCTGGTAGTGTCAGTCGGAAGGATCTCGAAATTAAATTGCCAGCTACTGCCTGAATTTATGAAAGGTGGTGGTGACGATTTAGGGATAAAGTATTGAGCGGTGTGAGTAGGCTACTTATAGTCTCTGTGTTGGAGTGTTTCGGAAGGTTTTTTGTTAAAAGGAGGTCCAAAACGGTAGATTATGTTTGGGTCTCAGGGTAAATTTTATAGAGAATTGTTCAGATGTTCATTACAATGAGACCATATCATAAAGATATCATCTATCTACATAGCGCTTCCTAAATTTGGATTTGGCTGGAATGTTGGCCAATGATTTTGTTTGGAAGTATGTCATGAACAAATTGGCTATAACGAGAGGTAGTGATGATCCCATTGGAGCACCGTCAATCTGCCTATCGATCTGTTGCTTGAAGGAAAAATCTGTGTTATAAAATATAAACTATATAACAAACTATAACATATATAAACTTATAAAATATATAACAATGTTCATTAATGTTCTATATTAAAATAATTAATTTCAGATAGTGTTTTTTCTATTATCAATGTGCCTTTTCTGTATGGTGGCCTGCGGTATTTGGGAATCGTTGGTAGGCCGCTACTTCCAGACTTTCCTGCCTTGGGACACCTTAGTTCCCTCCGAACCCTTGGGGGGGGCTACAATAATAGGTAAATTTTATACCTTCATATGTTTTATACTTTTCATATGTATACCTTTCAACGTTTTTATTTCAGGCTTTATTGGTATTTTTCTCATATGCCATTGTGCTGAACACGGTGGTACCGATCTCGTTGTATGTATCAGTTGAAGTTATACGGTTTGTACAAAGTTTTTCTCATTAATTGGGATGAAAAAATATATTACAAGAAAAATGATACTTATGCCAAAGCTCGAACTACCACTCTAAATGAAGAATTAGGTAAGTGTTATATCAAATCATTTATGAAATTCAACCATAATTTCTTCAATTACTATTTAACTTTGACCTAAAATTCTGATTAATTGAAACTAATCTTAGATATAGTAAATAGTTGCCAAATGTACTACTAAAACTATTATTAGAATATAAGTAGGAGCCTAAAAGAAAGTTAGATTATATACAAGAAATATGTTGGTTGATTCTGACATATTTACGTCAATTCACTTTAAAGAATGAAACAAAACATTTGGAATGTTTTGTTTCTGATCAGTAGAAAGAACGTTTAACTGTAACATAGGAACACAGAATCGTGCACTGCAAACAAAGTTACGAAATTGTGTTGTCACATGTTTTCATTTTCTTGGCATCCTGGGAAACCCTACTAAGCTTTCGGTAGTTCACACTATAGACACTATCTGAATCACTTATCAATCCAGGTTTACCAAGTTTTAATTTGAAAGATGCATCCCAAACTGGTAGTTCAATTATACTGAAATTAATTGTACTAGATTGTACTGAAATTAAGGCTCAAATTGACCGATATCCACCGAGCGCTGTAAGGGGCGTTGAGAACTAGAAATAGAAAAGACGCAGTAAGCCCTCACTGTTAAATAATATTTGAAAACGTAGGAATATGTTTCTCATCTCAATGTTTGAGATACGCATATTTTGACAGAAAAAGATTCAGTAAACGCAGAATGGTCATTTTTTTAAATAAATGGTTACACGAGACGAAAACGGAATCCTTTAAAATATAAAACGATACGAAGGTCTCAAACAAAATCAAAAGCGCTACTGTAATCATTGACAGTTTATGCCTTTAATGCTATGAGACTACAAGGGAATACTTTGTTACAATTGATAATGTTATAAATCAAAACAATTGGTTGTATTCTATCAACAGCTAACAGAACTGACAGCAAAAATTAACCAATCGTAAAAATTTAATTTTCCGCCATGATAATTAGGTAGCCATGCAACCGTAAACAGTTCTTAAACTGCAAAATAATACAGTCAAAGATCCTTATTCACGGTTCCGTTATTCGCTACTGAAAATTTCGTTATTCCCGGATCCAAAACGACATATACATAATGTGAATTATATATATATGTATATAAATTATATATATATTATATATATTACACATATATATATATATATATATATATATATATATATATATATATATATATATATATGTGTGTATATATATATATATATATATATATATATATATATATATATATATATATATATATATATATATATATATATATATATACATATATATATATATATATATGTATATACATATATATATACATATATATGTATATATATATATGTATATACATATATATATGTATATAAAAAAAAAATATATATATATATATGTATATAAATATATATATATATATATATATATATATATATATATATATATATATATATATATATATATATATATATATATATATATATATATATATATATATATATATATAAATATATATATATATATATATATATATATATATATATATATATATATATATATATATGTATATAAATATATATATATATATATATATATATATATATATATATATATATATATATATATATATATATATGATGATGATGACATATGTCGTCATCATCATCATTCAACCATTAACGACCCACTGCCGGATGAAGGCCTCCCCAGCATGCTTCCAACTCGCGCGGTCCTGAGCTTTTCTCTGTCATTCGGATCCAATATACTTGATGATGTCATCGATCCATCATGTTTTAGGTCTTCTTCATTTCAATTCCTTTGCCCTTCCAATGATGTCACATACTTTTGTCTGTTCCCTGATCCATGTGCAGGTCTTTCTGTCCCGCTTTTTAATGCCAAGCATACACCTTTCCATTGTGTCCATGTTCCACTTCCATATGTCAGAAAAAGCAGCATGCACTGATCAAAAACTTTTCTCTTCAGACAAAGTGGGAGTTTGTTCTTAAATACCATGTATACCGACACTTAACGCGCCGTTCCACTTCCTGGGTAGTATCACCCTTGATTGAAATTCTTTGCCCAAGATATATGTAGTGGTCCACCACCTCTAAGTCGCTTCCTAAAATAGATATTCTTCTGTTTTCAGTAAATTTGTTGAACATAACCTGGCTCTTTTTCAGGTCTATTTTCAAGCCAAAGGGTTCTCCCTCCTTCTGCCCTTCTTGTATGTGTTTTCATAGTTCATGTGGGTTTTGTGACAAGAGAGAACGATATCATCTGCAAATCTAAGGTGGCTTAAGTATGCGCCATTTATTTTTATTCTATCCTGTTCCCAATCCAAATTACGGAATACCTGTTCAAGGCAGGCTGAGAAAAGAACAGGAGATATTGAGTCACT